>JAIUCT010000014.1:3170326-3205979 GCA_021307375.1 Tetraneura akinire | reverse complement strand
TTATTATTATTATTATTATTATTATTATTATTATTATTATTATTATTTAAGGATTTCGGACAAGTAAACACAACTATAAATTATGTAATATTTAGTTTATTTTAAATTTTAATGCGTCGTAATAACGCCCCAATTGTCCACGGAATGATGTGTGAGAGCTATTGTAAATAATATTGTGACCACTCGGTAACCACGTTGGAATGTAAACAAATATAAGCGTTAAAATAATTTTAGTATTACACGTATACTATATCTTTTTTGTTTACAAATAATAATATTATTTTTTCTATAAAATAACAAATACGAATATTGATGAAAATATTATGTTGTTTTGATATTATTAACTATATGACCGTTGATTGTCGTCGTATTATACAAAGCAAAGTATAATGAAAAAGTCTCAAGGCCAAGTTCAGATCCGTCCAGGGTTGAGATGACTATAGAAACGATAACACGACACGATATTCATAAATTTTATTTTAATTAGGTATTCAAATTAACATTTCAATGCGAATTCGGATTTAAGCTTTTAACACGTAGTCGAAATTATTAACTTTAAGAAAAATTCTAATTTTATAATACAATCTCGTTATTATTTTTATTAAGTCTCAAGAGACTTAATAAAAATTTGGACTCTAATAATAATTAAAATTGAAAATTGAAAATCAACGTACCTATTGTTTATATACACAGAATGATTTATTTTCAGTAAACGAGAAGATCTCGTCTGCCGATGAATCGCTCTGTATATTAAAAAATAATATCCTCTTGATTTTTATCGAATGGAATAAAACTGAAACGTTATATTTTTAATTATTCATACGAAAACGAAACATAAATAGTGTGAATTATATCCCCTGACCTTCTATCCATATGTATAAATTTATTTTCAAACTGAAAATTATAATAATTTATTGTAATATTATCGCAATAGAAATTTGTTTAATTTGTCACGAAATATTAGTAAATCTATGAATTTTTATATACCCCAAAGTAAATGTTTTAATTCATTTTATTTTTAAATGTCATTGATTATAAACAAATTTAATATTATATAGTTGAATAATATTAAATAACAACTGTTTTATTATATGATGTGAAATATAACAATTTACTATTACTATACTGTCATCATTAGTGATCGTAACGAGTCTTAATTTTTTATGAGTTTTTTTTTCATCAATCGTATAAATTCAAAAATTTTAAATAAGTAATTTAATAGTTAATAGTTTTATATCATATATAAGTTTAAAATATTCGTAATTGTTTCTTTTTCACTATTTCTCGGTTTTTTGGAATAAAATTTATAATTTAGTTTTGATCTTTATGTTCATCCAGTCAAAAAGATAATATGTTTCGTCTTTCCAAAGCATTTTTTAATATTTGAACACTGTTTCGATAAAATAATTTCTAAAAATATTATCCAAGCAAAATGGAAACTCACACTTCCCCATTTATCCGCGTAGAAATACACAAATAATAATATGTAATATTTTATACGTACGCGTTTGCCAATACATCGGTAAACCATTTCACCATGATAGTTTTATCAAAAAATCTATTTAGGATTTTTCAATTTTACACATTTTGTTCAATGGCCTATCCTACATGGTTTCTTATGACGAATCAATAAATAATGAATAAAAAAATGAAATCAATAAATTAATGGAATAAAAATAATAATAATTTTCGATTTTCGTAGCTTTTTAATCGACGAATCACGCCCAAAACTTGCTAATGTCCAAACAAATTTTAAGATTGTATATTATTTAAAATTAATATTGAGTAAATTTTCAAGCATATAATCCGCACAGGCTGCAGTGAAACGGTTTGTGGCAAAATTGCGGGGAGACGCGGTAACGGAGAATTAATGTCCTATATAAGCTCCGCAGAACTTACCTACCCAAACAAATTTTAACACAATTACCCTTTAAATTTAATTACGTACATTTGTGTTCAATTTTCGTAGGATAACAAAAAAAAAAAAAAAAAACATTAAAAACTCGCGGAGACTGCGACGAAACGGCTTGAGATGAAACGGCTGCGGGAAAACAGTCGAGATTTCTCTGTTCAACAAAAATAAAAATAAAAAATAAATATATTTTGATATTCATACTTGTTGCGTATATATTTCTTAAATTTATAATAATATACTTCACAGTGTTTACAAAACGTCAAAACGTTATATTATATTCTGACACGACAAGACAGTAAAATATTTTGTATGTTGAATAGTAATAGTGCATATTATTATCTATAAAAATTTGAGAAAGTAGAAGAAATATAATTCGATATAATGTAATATGATAAAAAATATGTGCGGATGCTTTATTGGATCAATAAAGATTAAAAATAATTTTGAATCTGACCGTCTGGACTTTTTATGGATACTCGTGAATATTAAAGATTTTAAACGTATATTAAAAATAATTTGTATCGTCGTGCACAGCGAGACTGAATCGTAGTCTGCAGAATCAAGATTGAATTTGTTGTAAATATCGTGTGAATATACAAAACTGAAAATAAAATTTTTAATTTTAAGTAATATATTATTTTAATTAAGATAAAATGTATTCTAATCGATTCGATAATTTTCATCCAAAGAAAGTGGTATCGCGAACTTAAATTGATAAGGTTTTTGAAGATTCTGCTAAATTTTTAACTCGTAATATAAAATGCGAATAATTTGTTTTTTAACGGATGACTGTTGGAATTTACGTTTGTGCGTAAATTTAATTAAAAAAAAAAGAAAAAATACGCATTTTGTGTTAGGGTCGAAATAAAATCACACTTTATAAAATAACGTAACGTGCAAATACTAAAATACTAAAATTCTTAAGTTTAATAATATTTGTGTATTAGTTATTGGAATCTCGAATTTTTTATCTTGCGCGCTATACTTCACGACAACAACTACTACGTTATTATTTTTTACGTTGAAATCGTCTACTCGGCGCGCAAAAGTGCAAAAGCGAAAAACGAGAGGTAAATAAATATTAATAATAATAATATACGAATAATATTTTATATGAAATATCTGCTGTTGGTTTACGCGGAATTCCAGAGACTTCGCATCGCTGTCGGTGACGTTATATAATATGAAAGGTAAACCCGTTCGCGCGCGGTAACAAGAAATAAATGAAAAAAAAAAAAGTAAATGGTAATAATAACAATATTTCACGGTCGATCGATTGCAAATCCACGAAGAAAATATGAGATAATAATAACAATAATAATAATAATCATAATAAAAATGACTAAATCGAAATCGTACAATTGTCCACGAAATATTAATAATAATAACATAAAGGTTAGTAGAAAAAAAAAATTGGCGATTTTTCTACCCTCGTCGCGTAAGATACAGCCTTCGGGACTTGGCCCAAGGCCACCACCTGTATGAGTCGTTACGCCGTTACGGGTCTCGAATATCAATTTTCTTTTCCCCCGGGACAAATGTACGTCTGTATTTATATATATATAGCGTTATAAAAATAGAAAAAAATTTTAAAAATCAAATTTAACGACGATCCGATTATATTAAATTTTTCTCGGACCGCCGGAGGCCGGAATGCCCACGACGACGGTCGGCTGCAGATCGCGGACGGGATGAGTAGATCGCGGATTTATATTAGAAAATAGAAATGTGTTTGCGTGGGCGATAATAAAAAGAACTTTTTCGGCTCGCCGCCGAAACGTGTTCAGAGTATCGAATTCACACGGTTATCACTCGTTTAAATCGTGTTTAATTTTTATTTTTTCGCGATTTCGCATTATTCAACAACATAGAAAGAAAAACACTTTCCGAATCCGAATCCGAATCGACGTTAAGTATAAAAATTTTACACGCGTTATCATAATGTAATTTTATCTGTTAAAGTATTAATAAATTTGTTCAAAAACGCGTTTAAAATTTTATCTTCACGGGACCACAATATTTTTTTAATCATTTAATAGCCATAACGTGTAACGTGCTCGTAAACTTTTTACCACTTTACAAGACGTTTAACCACACGCGTGATGGTAACTGGTAATATACAAAATGTATGAACGGTTATAAAACTTAAGATACCTTTCCAAAAATATTAAAATAAACAAATTACTTATTCGTTATTTAAATTCGTATAAATGGCTGCAGTGTGTCTATCACTATCATTATTTTTTTCCCTTTAATTATTTTTGTTATTAATTTTTTGCATATCGGATGAAAATATCGTATTTCACATCACGTTTATAATGTTGTATAAACTATAAATATTCATTACATAAATATAATTCATTTAAAATAATACTCTATTACGTCGTTTGCATTTATAACGAAATATTTTATTTATGTTTAGATAAAAATATAAACATTGATTTTAAATACCATTTCGTTTTACAACAACATCCTTTACATTATTTACATAAATATCTGTTATCTATATATTATTATACTGTTCCCCGCTAACAGTTGATGTCTTTTGTGGTTGGAAAATTCTCCATAGTAACACGAGTAATAATAATAATAATAATAATAATAATAATAATAATAATAATAATAATTTAACAACGTTTAAAATACTAATAGAATATAAATAATACTTATTGTATGAAACGCGTTCTCGTTCGTGTCCTTCAGTCTTTGTAAAAATAACATTGTAGAAACGACTTAAAAAAAAGTCTATAATTGAAATATTTTGGAATAATTTCCAGACTTCCAGTGGTAATGGAAATACATACCTATATAGCTTTTAATTATTTAATTTGTTTTTACTAATTGGGTACTAAAAATTAATCGTTAAAATCGAAAACGTACGTGATATTACCTATTCCGAATACGTCCAATTTTATTTATTTGCAAATTATTTAATAAAGTCGTATCTATTCTATTTCATAACATAAAAATGAAAATTATAATATATTATTATATCGATATATCCAATTCGAATCGCGTAATATTTTATAATTAAATATTAAAATATCCTTATTATGGAAATTTCAAATTCCAATTTTCCCGATGAAAATAATAGGTACCTACAAAATATATAAAACGGTAACGCACACCCTAAATTTGTGTGTAATTCATGTATAATTGTGTGTAATAAAAAAATTAAATTGATAAAAAAATGTGTTATTGGAATTTACTAATTTATCCTTTTAGTACCTATAATTTTAATACTGTTACATGGTATATTGTTTTAAAATTTCATTTTTTTTTTTTCGTCAAGTTCCAATATTATAATAAATATTATAATATTTACATTTTTAGCTAGCCTACTCCTTATTCGATATTAACTAATTAATATTTTGAGACGAAGCGTGTAATAAGAAATTTGTATTATAATTAATGACTGCGGCTGGTTGGGAACTAAACCGGGTGCGGTAAAACGGCTGCGGTTTTCACAAAAACCGTCGCGTGCTTTATTTTACCGCTACCGCTGAATAGTACATATTATTCTATAATAATATACAAATATATCTATTAAATAAACTCTACGTTTTTACTTTCAATTTAAATTATTCTATTTTTCCACACTATCCGCTCTACCTTTATTTAATTTTGCGTTACGCGATAAACAATTGCGTTTTACCGCAATGCCGCAACGTGAGGACTGCGACCGCGGCACACACAATGTAATCCGTACGCAATAATTGTTTACGATTATATTTATATATCGACTCGTAGCCGTAGGTCGTAGCAATCATTGATTTTTGTTTAAAAATACCGAGATTTATAACATAATATAATTATAATAATATTACTCAGACCTCGTTAAAATGTGACGGAGATCGAAGAAGCCTAAAATATACAAAGAAATCATATATTTAACTTTTAGATTCTGAGCGAAGCGAATCTAACGCGATTGGTTTTAAAATAATGTCTCTTTAATTTTTTTATTTTTTTTTTTTATGTCTGAAGACACTTTTACTACCCAAAATAATGATCCGATTTTTACGAATAGCATATTTTTCCGGTTGGAAAGTGGATGTAATTGGTACATTATTTAGGTAATTTTTCGAATTTCTCAAAATAGACCCTATGCGATAGAAAAAATGACGAAAAACGGCATTTTTCACGAAAACTGAAAATTCGACGAATTTAATTTCAATATTTCATGATAACTCCAGGTAATTTTGAACTTAGATAGGTACTCGAAATTTTTCTTGGGTGATCACATATAGGTATTGTTTATACATGTGATAAAATTTTGGGACCGTTACGTTAATTTTTCCAAAAATTTTAGAACTTTGAATATTTCCTAAAATACTCTTTATGTATATAATGTTTGATAAAATCGGAAATTTATTTTGGGTTTTAAAATTTGAAAATTTTACTGAAGTATAATCACGCATATTACTTTACATGATACCAAAATATTAGAAATATCCCAAGTCTAATTTTTTTTTTTTATATAATTATATCTTTTTAAAGTTTTTAATGTAATTTAAAATCTAAGAATATTTTACAACTATAAGTATTCTTCTTATTATTTCTCAATAATTTTACAATCATGATTAATAAAAAAAAAGACAAAAAAATTTAAAAAATTTTAATGCAGCATACTGATACTTACATCACTTACATACTTGATACTTACACATTGGTTAACATAATTCTAAAATATTAGAAGAAACTTTAGAATCAATTTTTCTTTAATATATTTTAATATTCTTATTCCTAACAAAAATGTTTAATTATTACGTAAGAAATTATTACAATATAATATAATATAGCTGACGTTTCATTCGGGAAGAAAAATGGTCGGGTGTCATAGGGATTGATGAAGAGTGGGAGGGTTCAATTTGGTATATATAGGAGCAATATGTGCAGAAATTTTTCAGAAGTCTAACCATTGTCGTTCTGCCTTTATTTTATTTTGCTGTCGTACTGCTGTCAATTGCCGGTCATTACAAACCGTTCCAACCAGTATACTTTCGTGTCAATTTTATTTTTTTCAACAGAATTTAAAGTAAGTTTTAGGTACATATTATTTTTTAATTCTGTATTATTTGATATTAAAATATTTCATTTTTACTATATTATTTTGTAATTTGATAAATTTAATATTATTATTTTTATTTGATTATTTTTAATTTTGGATAAAAATATAATGATGTTGTTTTCAATTGATTAATTTTCAATTTGTAAAAGTTTTAAACTAATTAGGCATATTTTTCAATTTTTAATATTTATAATATATTATTGTTTTACTGATAAATATATAAATTTTACTCATTAATATTTAATAATACTAATTGTGCTAAAAATGTTTTCAATTGATTAATTTACAATTTTTAAACTAATTGGATATATTCTTCAAATTTTAATTTTTAATTTTTATAATATATAACTTTACTAATAATTATATTGACTTTACCCATTAATATTTAATAATAATAATTGTGCAAACATTTTTAATGTACCTATTAGATTATAATTATCTCCTATGTACATTTTATTTTATCATTTCAGCATGGATAGACGCGATGCCGACAGACGTGCGGACCAGATGAACCCGAACAACCCGAGGACTGGCCCTGGTCACGATGCCGGTTATAAGGGCGATACATCTAAACCAAATCTGGACAATCACGGTCAACAGTTGGATCCTAACAATCCTAAGTATCAAGCTCCGAAAAAATAATTTTTTTAAAAATTATAAAATAAAGTTTAATTTAATTAAATATGGGTTAATTAAAATTAAATGATTATTAATAAATAGCTCTAGTTATTTTTTATGCCTAATGCCTTAATTTGGTATTTGGTATCTATACCTACTTGTAAAATGTAACTTCCTTGTGTATTTTTGGTTTGTGCAAACTGTTCAAGACTGGTTTTTAACTTAATATTACTACGATCAGTTTAGTTTTAGAGTTTTATATTTATGAATTTCTCTGAATTAAATAATGTCCGTCGAACACATTTTGTTGGTCACAAGTGCAGTTAGAAATGTATGTTGTATGCACTTCATCATATTAAAATCTATCATTATTAAAATCTTAGGAATAAATTGATATATGTTTCTCTACGACTATGAGTAGTGATGGAAATGAAAAAAATAATAATAATAAAAAAATAATCGAATGATTAGTAGTTGAAATAAAAATAATTGAATGATTTAGTAGTAGTCGAATAATAATTAATAATCAAAAATTGGAATGAATTGTGATTTATAAATTTATAATATTGCTCGAGTAAATTGTATCTTTAATCTTATATTAACTATAAAACTATAATATAAATAATAATAAGCTAAAGATAAATAAATTATTTTTAAATATAAAATGCAACTGCCAAAAGCTAGCTATTAATTGTTTAATATTAACGTATGAATATGGTTGCTGAGAATTGAATAAAAATAATATAAATAACAAATGAAAATATAATGCACAAAAATTTACAAATAAAATAAATATCCAATCAATGGATGCCATACGATTGAGCACGGTACGTTTTTTTATCTGCTTTTTGACCTTACGATTGAGCACGTTCAATATTTAAAAATATTTTTGAAATATTGAAAACGTTGCCAAACTTCTTTCGTTTCGAAAAGATATACTCGTATAGTACAATTTTCATCTAGATATTTTAACACTATATGTTATGTTATATACATATTATAAACAAATAAACAATATATTAACAAGTTAATATTAATTTCCGATAAATCGTTCTTTTCAAGTGGAAGGGACGCTCGCTACGCCTGCCGGCTTCGCTCACTTCCTCAAGCGCCGCTTTGCGGCACTTTTCGTGGGGATGGGGCTACGCCCCAAGGGACTAAAGCATACCTACCTAATACCTACCCATTGAACGGATACTGGTGCGGATAGGCAGTGATGATTTCGTGTGACCTAAAACCTCGCTCCGCGAGACCTTTGTATTTTTGAACTAACCAATGAAAATTTTAATAATTAATTTTTAATTTTATTATATTTAATTTTTTTTTCTTACATAAACTACGACTTTATTTTTTTTTATTTATAGTATTATTACGTGCAAAATAAATATGGCAACGCCGCACGAGAAATAGTGCTCAATCGTGTTGTTTTTCGGGTGCAGGTAGCTAGTCATTGTTAACAATAGTATGTGCTCAATCGTACACAAAAAAGGTCCAATCGTGATCAATCGTATTCTGACGTCTGACCCAATCAATGTGGTATTAATATTGTGGTCCATTTATTCAATCGTGAATCAACAAAGGGTCTCAAGTAATGCAATTCGTTCGAAATCGAATGGTCACAAAAAATCAATTTATTATCATTCGATTCGATTAGATATTTAGGTGATTCATTTAGGGGTTTTATGATAAATTATTTATATTGAACGTAGAGACTGGTAAATGTAAATATTTTAATTGGTACATTATATTATCTGATGAACTTCGCTCAGAATCGTTTTTCGAACGTAATGATTTATCATTGCATTCAAATTTTAATCAAAATTTAACACTATTCACTTTACACCTGTATCCCTTCCACGCCAGTATACCATCACTTTCTTTTCATTTTTTTCTTTTTTTTTTTTTTTTTTTTTTTGAAAAAATGCGATTTAATTAATTTTAATAAACATCATCAGACGCGTTTTATTACGCCAAATATCATAATAATATTAAGTAAGTTTAACAATAAAATAAAAAACTAGATTTTTGTCGTAAAATATTTTAACGCGTATTAGATCGCAAATTGTAAATTCACAAACGTCGAAAGTCGAAATATTCGTGGACACAGAAATTCGGTTTAACATCAAAATGTCAAATGATTATTTTGCGATACGAACTATTTATAAATTTACAATATTATTATATATTTTATAACAGATATAAATTAAAATATCACAACGTCCATTGTTTCATTTAAATTTTTCAAATTATTTTATTTTTTTAACCGTAGTAAACAAATTTAAAATAATGAATACATAATAATTAACAAAAAAAAAAAAAAAATATATAAAACAACGTTGTTTATAAACGTTTACAAATTTACAATTATTATTATTATGAAAAAATTTTAATAATATATTAAAATAATAATCATAACATTCAAACATAATATATCGTTTTTATACAATAATTTGAATAATAATTATTATTGTAAACGAATTTATAATTTTTCAATAATATTTGTTTACATTACTATATTATTAATATATGCATAATACTATGTTCGGATTTCGAAGACTTACAATTATTAAAACTTTTTTTTTTTCAAGCCATTTTCATTTTTTGGTTATTTATAATATTTTTATATAACGTAATATATAATAAGTGATTTGTATTTTGAAAACAACGATAATATTTATTGAGTAACCTGTAACACTATATTTTTTTTTTACCGTTTGAATATCATATCGTTTATCAAAATTTATTTTTATTTTTTCTGCGCAATATTATTATTATTATTATTATTATTATTATTATTATTATTATTATTATTATTATTATTATTATTATTATTATTATTATTACTATTATCGTATACAAAATCCAGCGACACCACACGTGGATGAGACGTACGTTTCCAAAAGGATGCGTGATACAATAACGTGTACATTTTTTACACGATTATAAATTAATTATTGTGTAACTTGCCTGGAAACGACTCGTAGCTAAATAAAAATTAATTTTAGATAGAAAAAAAAGATTTATAAAATATGATATATTATTATTATTATGAACAAGAATCGGGTAACAACAACGTTTGTAAAATCTCGCGTTTACACGACAAGATGAAGCGTTTGAATCTACTTGGGATTTAGTCGTTTAACGTTTGAAACCGAAAACCACATGTGCTTGATAATTGCACACAGGGCACATCATGATGATTTTAACATAATGAATTTCATTATCCGTTTTCACGTTTTTTTTTTTTTTTTATGTATACACAATTTGCTTATATTACGGTCGCCGATTTTTGGTTATGTCGAGATTGTAATATATTTTTATTCGATTCGAAACGTTATTTTGAAATTGAATAAAATAATAATTTCGAAATTTAAAAAACACGAAAATTTTTAAATAATTATAATAATAATAATAATAATAATAATAATAATAATAATAATTATTATTATTATTATTATTATTATTATTATTATTATTATTATTATTATTATTATTACACGGGATAACTGTGATGTACTTTATCATATCTTAATTAAGTATATTATAATAGTTATAAATGTAGGTGTAGATACGCATTATATAGGCAATACACGTTTTTTTCTTTTTATAATAATAATTATTATAAAATTGGATTACACGTAAGTTAAAAATAATTGTACGATTAAAGTTTTTACTTTTTAGTTAGGTAATTAATTTATCGCCTTTTCATTATTTAAGTACCTAAGTTACTTTCTAACAGAGCCGGATTATATAGGTGGGCATCTGCCCTCGGGCACAAGACTTTAAAGGCGCAATTTTTTTTAAAGAATTTCTTATTATTAGAGAACAAAACTATGATTACAAGTAATGACTATACGAGTCACGGTGTGTATTTATAAAAAATACAAAATGGTACACGCAATAACATCAATAAAATGATTAAACGACTGCAGTAGATAACAGGATCGGACAATTTAGGATTTAGGACCCCACAATTTATATTTCATTTAATTTTTAATTTAATTAATAAATAGGTACTACTTTCAAGGTATGAATAATATTATTTATTCGTACATTATATTATGATTCGTTTCTTTTACTTATATAAGTTATATAAACACAAACGTGTTGACGAAATTTGTTTGGGTCCCCACAAATTTTACACCCAAAGGCTCGTGCATAGCTTGGTAGATAACACTTCCACCGACAACTGCGAGCGATTATTATATTCAAACGTATAAAAATAGATCGGATTATATTTTTTTTTTTTTTTTTTTTAATTATTACGACTTCAATTTTAATCGTGTTTACAAAATCGTTACTTTTTTTTTTGTACGTTTATTTATACATTTTTACCGTAACGTTAATACCGTTTATTCGTTTATATATTTAGTTATATTTAAATGATTGATAACATAATATAATATTATTTTTCTTACGATTTTTAATCAAATCTGTGGTGTAATTAAAATACTACCTAACTAAACGAAGAGTATACACACGTCATGTTATATAGATAAGAGCGTAGGTTGAACAGGCTTTATGTACTATAATCCACTTTTCCATTAGAAAATAAAATATAATATTAATAATAAATAACAAATTACGGTAAAACAATAATTTCGTATTTATATATAAAAAAAAAAAAACAAAATATGTCTGAATCTTAGGGAGATTTAAACACAACACGCGCCTATACGTTCCGAGGCGCAAAATAACTTAATCCGGTCTTGTCCCTGTGTTACACAGGCTGTGTAAGTATTAAACGAGGGATCATTGCAATACATAAACTTTAATATTATCATATACTAAATTTTAGTAGTTTAAACGTACACGCATATTATTAGGTATAAAATATACGTTTTTATCTCGTTTTAATTTTGGTCTATTTGCTTACACCGAACTCACATATTTTGACATTTAAAAAAGTATATTACATTGTAAAGTATATGGTACAAAAAAAAAAAAAAATGTAAATCCTTCTACGATATTATGTGGGCGTTTAATTTTTTTTTTTTTTACGACTATATAATTTTATAAAAATTTCACTATATTTCGATATTTGGATTAGAGTATATGGAATTCAATTTATTTCTACCGGTTATTTTCCTATATATACGTAGATTCGACGCGAAATAAATCAAATAAATTTAAATTGTTTATATTTTTTAATAAACTGTATAGTCTGTAGCCCATATGCTGCACGTTTCATATAATATTATTATATGATTTCAATAATTTGCGATTTATAAAATTTATTAAATGCAAATTTATTTTAACGATATTCGACGAATGCCGAAACATTAATAAATATACGAATATTGTACAAAACCGAATTAACGAGTGACGAGAACGTAGATTTTAAATTTAAATTTAAATTTTAAAACAACAAATTAAACGTTATATAACAATTAATCAAATAACTATAGGCATTAGTAGATTTATTGATGAAATAAATTTACAAAATAAACAATATTATTATTTTATTAAAAATTAAAAATTATTAGGCAATGTCGCGAAATCGTGAACAAATCACAATTTTATTATTATATATTATTGCCATGTCCATACGTAACTATAATAATAATAATTTTTAAATTATTAAATAAAAAAAAACGTTATTTTTAATATCGTACGATATCATAAAATATTTTTTTATATTCGAGTTCATCGACCGAATTTTAAAATATTTACAACGGTCGTTAAATTATTATTTTTAAATGTTATGTCAATATATTCGATTGAAAACAAATTGAAAATGAACGAAAATATAATATTTTTCAACCGATAAAAATTTCTTCTTGAAATGTAATTCTTGCGTAGTACCTAGATATAGATTCGAATTTTTTTTTTATGATATTAAAAAACTTAACAGAATCTTCAATAACCATTAAAAAGTTCGTGATACGAATTGTTGAATTAAAATCATCGAATTAATTAGTATATATATATTTTTATCTTCATTATTATTTATTATATTACTAATATATAATCAAAATTTTTATTTTCAGATTTATATATTTAATTTAAAAAAAAAAAAATTAAACTTGATTCAGACTGCGATTCTGTCTCGTTTTATTAATTATTTTTAAATATGTTTAAAATCTGTGATATTGATGAATGTCCATAGAAAGTCTAGACTGTCGAATGTAAAATTATTTTAATCTTTGTTGGTTAAGTTAAATATGGTTGATGGTAAATAAAAATAAAATTATTATAATAAAATACAAATAAATAAGTCTAAAACGTTTAATAATAAAAAAAAAAAAACCCCCCAGTGTCAATGTAGTTTTACTCTCTAAAATAATAAAATGTTAGGTAAAAAATATTAAAAAATTATAATTAAAAAAACGAAAAATTAAGAAATCAAAAATTAATGATAAATCTGCTGCGATGTGAGTGTTTATATTTTAAATATGAATAGAAACGTAATTAGGTGCTCGTATAAAATACATATTACGATTTCTCTATAGAGGTAAAAACCTATTATTTGTTATTGATTTGATACCCGGTTAAGTGACTACATGTCTGCAGATGTCTACATCCGTTGGGTCGCGTACACTTGAATAAATTGGAAATGAGGTACGTAGTTAACGTATATATTATAAATTATTTAGCAATTTAAAATCTAGAAAAAAAACGTAATTATAACATAATTATTGTACGTCAAAATAAATTATTTAGCAATTTAAAATCTAGAAAAAAAAAACGTAATTATAACATAATTATTGTACGTCAAAATAAAAATTTAAGAAATATTAACGAGTCGTTGAAACGAAATTCACGCGTTTTAAATATATTTCAATAATGCTACATCGTGCCCACACAAACAACGGCGCGTAGGTAATAAAACGGGATTGGAAGGACCAACTCTCCTTCTCCCGCTCTTGAAATTTTAGTAAAAACGAAATTTTTTTCAGAACCATTTAATTAGGTACTGAATTTTTAATATAATTTAAAGTAATATTCTTTTATAAGTAATAATATAAAAAAAAAAAACATTTATTTTATGTCGACATAGAAATAATTCGTAGAAATAATTAAGCTTTTTGATTTTATTATCACTACACCATCCAGTAAAAAAAAAAAAAAAATGTTTTTTTAACATTAAAATAACGATGCAGGCGGTTCGTACAAGAGGATGCTGGTCCGCGCAAGATTTTCGTTTTGACGAGAGCGAACACGACACACTCGTATGACGTCACACACTCGACCGGGTCTGCGGAAAAAGGATATTCGTCAAAAGAGAATGAAAAAAAAAATAATATAATAATACGTTTCGATGGTATACGAGTGTGTGACGAGTGTATAAGACTAGAAAATAATAATAATAATAATAATAATAATAATAATAATAATAATAATATTGTTGGATTTGTAGCGACGACGGTAGGTACTTACTTTATATAAAACTTTTGACAAAAATAAAAATCTTAAAAACTGCAATCGTATAAATTATTATGATATCTTTCGGGTCTGAAATAAACCGTTCGATCGCCTTCTCCTATATACCCTCTACCAATCATCGATTGGAACAACCGAAAGCGGATTACGAATTATTATACCCATGAGGTGATGAGGTACCTATATTATAATACGTGTATAATATAAATTTCTAATCGCGTTCGCGTCTCGAAACATCCGCAATGTACGACCGCAATCCATTTCCGTTGTTACGACGTCTTTTGATTTTCGAGTAATAAGTGTGGACTTGAAACTTCCGTTTCCATTACCTAACACCGTTTGTCCCGAACCGTTCGACATTGACGTTGAAACGTTTTACACCTACGTACGACCGCAGCAATACGATTACAATATTCGAAAAAAAATTATGGCGTATAAAATATGCAAGAACGGTGACGTACCGACGATCCGTACCTATTTTTCCCGGGGGGCGAAACGACGAATTATAAAATTTCGATTATCGAGATATCGCGAAAGTACATAGGTACCTACCATCATCGACCTAGGTACTTATACCTACTTATTATATACGATCGATCGCCGTACGTTTGTGAATTTCGAGCAAAACGATGGAATTTCAACGGATTTTTCATAATTATTATTTTATAATATCGCCATATTATTATACGATGAAATATTATAGCATATAAGTACACACAACCTACCCCAAGAATATTGAGTCTACGGGGAGAATTTTTTTTCTTTATTATTTCGGTCATTTATCGAATTTTTCAAAATATCGAACTCGCGCGAAAGGAAAAAAATTAAAAAATTATACGAAAAAATTTACGGAAACCGTAATTCCGACGAAATTGATTTCAAATATTTTATATACGGTAACTAAAAAAAATACTGTATCTATACTCGGGGACTTTAACATTTTATCGGATTACCTATGTAGGTAGACATACGGCATATCATATTGTAGGTAGATATGTGATAAAATTTTGGAACCGTTACGTTCATTTTTAGTGTAAATTAGAGAATTTTGAATTTTTTTATACTTATAATTTTTCCTCCGTGTTTAATAAATTGGTAATTTTGAGTTTTACATTCTGAATGTTTAATAGAAGCATATTATACATAACAAGTTAACAAATTCCAAAATATTTCATAAATTGTAAGTCTAGATTCTTTTTTTTTTCTTTATAGTTATTTAAAATTTTACCACTTGGCAATATTCAACAAATAAATATTTTTCAAAACCTTGACTTTATTCATTTTACTTCAAAAATAAGTTATAAAAATTTGAAAATTGTATCAAAACATTTAATTTGATTTTAAAATCTAATAACAAACATTAATATTTTTATTTTAATCATTATAATATGACTAAATTGCTATTAATTATTGAAATAAATTGTAAAATTACAAAATTTCTAATAATAATAATAATAATAATAATAATAATAATAATAATAATAATAATAATAAAAAATATGACTATACTTTGCTCAGAATCGTTTATTTGGAATGTGATGATTTATCACTGCATTCAAATCGTAGTCAAAAAATACAGCATTATCTTACACGATCACTATTTTATCTTTTCTGAAGCTGTATCTAGTTTTATTACTTTTTAAATTCTAGTCATTCTTGGAAAAAACTAAGGACAGAAGAAAGGTTACATTCATTGATATTATTAATTAATAATTATCGATTATGGATGTAAAACTTAATAATAGGCAAGTAATAAACAATAATATTTTAAACAATTTATTCCTTTGGTAAAACTGAATGACTGGACAATAAAATATATGTATTATAAAATTATATAGTTAGATTATTTGTAAATAATGTGAAAAAATTACAATATTATATTATATGATAGTAAAGTATAAAATTGGCGTACGAGCAAACACACAACAAACACAAAAAGAAAATATTGACATAGTAAAAATAATAACAATTGAAAAAATACAAACAATACTATATAATATACTATTATACCTACGCTAAATCTTTTTAAATACAAAAATATAATATATAAAAAAAAAAAAAATACAAAACTATTTTATTGAAAAAATATTAGACGAGTATATTTTTTATCAAAATGGTAACTGTGTTTCTATATTGATATTTAATGGATACAATTAGAGTACCTACTTTTGTAATTATTAATCATAGATCTATAAAGATCTTTATGATTATTACAACGAATTGGGGAAAAAAATATAAAAATATATATTGTAATAGATAAGAAATAGAGATTCATCAGATTTGAGAATATACTTTTTATTTTAAAAATAATAATTATTTGACTAAATCAAAGTACTTGGTATATATAAAAAAAATTACTAATATATTATTATTACAATATTCCATTTACACAAAATATATGTATGAAAAAAAATGTATATACGCACAATATTTTTAAATAATACCGGTAAAAACAATTTTTTTTTTCACTTTTGTGTAAATATTAATATAAATACTGCACCTAATTAATTTATAGTATAAACCAGAGACCATAGATGGATAATAATATAAACATTAATTAAATACAATTTGATCAGTAATTAATTATTGATTAACACACATTAGATATTTCTATCTTTCTCTGCTAAATGTTATTTGAAATATAAATGTATGGTAATATTAATTAAATTATTATATAAACACAATAAAAATAAATATCAATAATAAAATAATTTCTCATTTTCTATAGCTTAATTTGTTTTTTTATTTCGAAATTAAAAATTAAATATGAACTTCTTGGTTATATAGGTGCTTTCATCGGAGGTTTCTTAGGTGGAGGCGTTGGTGGCCTGATATTATTTTGTAAATCAACTGGTAATGGCTGAAAATGAAAAAAAAATAAAAATATATTCATCTCTTATCATTCAACAATTTAACATGACGCGGATGATTATTTAAAAGAAAAAAAGAAAACTACCAACCATGATGTTATTCATTATGATAGGATTAGAATAATCAGATAGGCCCAAACTGTCCTTATCTGAGAGATTTGAATAATCAGATTCTCTGGTTTTTGCAGGTAGTGGTGGAGGTGTGTCATCATCGCTTGCTGTTGAGTCTGTTGCAACTAATAAAAATGTAAAAGTATATTAAGTTATTATTTAATTTCAGTTCTTTTAATTTTTAATGACAAATTATTAAACATGTTAATTATATCAATTAAAATAAATAAATACGATTTTTTTAAAAAAATAAAAGATAAATGAATTATCTTTCATTAAAAGTTTTATTTTAATAACATTTTTAAAATTATATATTAAATATTAAAATTATGTGTAATGACCAATTGTTTTCATCATAGAGTTATTATGGGGTTAAAATATCATTAAGGAAACTTACTCAAGGAATCTCTGTTAAGACTGTTCATCGAAGGTAACTTTGAAAATTGATATTGACCACTATTCGGTCGACTTAAACGTTTTTCTTTTTCGACTTCAGAGCGCAATGGTCTTTTGGGTGTCAACTATATTTTAATTAAGTTATATCGTTAATATGTATTATTTAATTTGATAAATAATTAAAACATTACCTCTTGTCGTAATTCAATAACAGGTGTAGGAGAGGAAAAAACACTTAGATTACTGTTCATAGAACACAAAGACATATTGTCCACATCAGACATTGTATACCATTGACTATTGCTAGTAGAATTATTGGAAATGCTTGAATCTCTATCATTTGTAGCTGGTATTTTTGACACAGTTCTATTACGTCTTTTTTTCTCTTTTTTGTCTTTTCTTGTAAGTGCGCCAATAGTTCCAAATTTATTTGATCCAGATACTAGTACAGGTCCCGCAAAAATAGCAAGACTTGAAGATAATGAAGTTGTTGCCATGAGAGATGTCTTTGTTACACCATTTTGTCCTCTGGAAATGAGGACACTTTTTTTTTAAAGTTAACCGGTAAAATTTTATTTTTATCCAATCAAATTTAAATTACTCACTCAGTAGATCCAATACTAGAACCAGAATATCTTTTTTCATTAAAGCGACCTCCTGCAGTCGTATGTCTTCTCATTTTAATCATATCAAATTTAATATCACACGTCTAAAATCAAATAACAAAAATTATATACTAAAACTAAACATCAGGAATATGATAAATAAATAAAATTAATTAATTAAATAAATTATATAATTAATATATGTTTGTACTATAAATTTACCTTTTTACCATAATTTTCTTCAATGTGTGCTTTCATTTTTTCAAAGCAGTCTTCAAATCGCAATTGTAAAGGGGTCAAAGATGGTGGTGCTCGCGCACTATGCACTTTTACACCAATATCCAATAATGGTATTTGGGACGCCACCAAATCTTTTAATATTGAGATCAATTGTTCATCTTCTTCATGGTTTATTGAATATTCAGATGTGAAAAAAGCTTTTTCGTACTTGGTCACACCACCCATTACAGCAGCATCCAATATTCCATTCAATTTCATAGTCAATGGATTTAATGGCAATGTTGAATCATTACGATGAGCTATTATTAACTCTCTAAGATATCTGTAATAAAATGAGATATTAATTTATAGTTAATATGGAGTAATAATTTAGATAAAAAATTGAATTATAATATTTACTTATTTGTATCTTGCATAGTTTCAATTGCATTTTTAAGTGGGCTTATTTCATATGTATCAGAATGTTTGACTGGGAACCATCGTAATATTCCCGGCAATGAGTATGTTATATCCAATACTGTACGTTCAATCCATAAATTCGCAAATTCATTATCATCATTAGAATTTACTTTGGGGTCTACTCGATAAAATGGTCTTGAAAATTTAAATCTTTTTACATCATTTACTCTAAAATAATAAAATCATTAAGAAATTGATATTTATAAATATTTGAATAGTCAACCTATGATGTCGAAGTATTTGTTCGTTAATTGGTTTTCTTAATAAATGTTCTTTTCGATCATCCATTACAGGTTCTACATTGTTTATTTGAATATCTATAATAATTTATAAAGTTAAGGCAGTTTATATGAAATATGATTGTTTAAAATCAATATTATTATTTTTAAATATAATTAATGTGAAATAAGTTATCAATGTTGATTTTGATAAATATTTATTAACATTTAATAAGTAAAGCTATAATAAATTATAATTATAAAATATAATATGTAATCTACATGTATTTTATTTATTGTTTCTTTATAATAAATTAGTGTAAATAATTAAAGTATTTAAATATTATAAAATATATATTAATATTTTAAATTTATTATTATAGAATATAGATTATAATGCTATTGCTATATGATTAGCAATAGTTTAAAAAACAAGTTAAAATTTAATAAAGGATACATTGATTAGAAGATTCAGTGATTTCTAGTCCGGGTTTAGATAGCTTTTGCATTAAAGTTGCATTGGGAAATTGATTCAATGTTCTATTTGAAAAATCACTTAGACGTTCATACTCTTTGCCTCTATATATGAAGATTTTGTTTTGTAGAAATGATGGAAACCCTTTTCCATAATAAGCAACTCTGAAGTATTCTGGTTCAGGTCTCAGTTGCTTAATTATGTTATCATAGAAACTTGACATGCGTTGCAACAGTGAACTAAGCTGTATATAATCATATGTTTCACTTTCACATTGCCTAACTAACTCTTTGCACATGCTTACAGCACATTCCCACATCTAAAAATATTTTAAAAAATCTTAATTTATAAAAGAAATTTTTAACATAAAGAATTATATTACTTTTCCTTTGTCAAAATAATCAATAATGTCATAATATAAAGCTTCTTTTAATTGTCTATGCGTGTCACATGTTGGATACCTTAATGGAGACCTCAATAATGGTGGCAATGTATCATTCGACCATGATAGTAATTCACTATGCAATCTAAGAGTGTAAGCTGCTTCTGCAAAATCATCACATTCTAAATGCAAGGAACAAAGTTTATTCACATATCTGATGTACATTTCTTGTCGTTTAATATCCATATAGAAATTCTGTGTTTAAATAAACAAAGATATTTATTAATTTCATATATCACATAAATTAATATTCATTTTCAACTTACTAATAAGTTTACAGTACAGTTCATTCTATTTTCTTTGTTTTCATCATTTATGACTGTACGATATTCTAGTAAACGTTCTAAAAGACCTGTGACTATTTTAACAAATCGTTTACCCTGAAATTCAATAAATACCATGACTAAATGAATTCTGATCTATAGATTTTAATACATGTTCTAACTTCTAAAAGTCCAAAGATTATTTTAACCTTGTAATTTAATAAAAAATTATGATTTAAATTAATTTTAAAATATAAAATAAAATAGACTAAAATCTTGTAAAAGAATCGAATTAATTAAAAAGAAAGTTCTTATTTTCAATATAATTTTATATAAATGATCACTACAGTTTTTAATATTTATTTTTATTAGTATAATAGTATTATAATATATGATAATGTGCAACTATTTACTTTAAATGTTTCATGGTCACAATTGAAAAAAAAACATTAAATATATATTAAATATGATTAGCCTATTATCAAATGTATGTTGTGATTAAATTATATGATTAATTATTATGTTTATCTTTAAATATTATATTTTCCATATTATTAAATTGTATTTTCTGAATGATAATGAAAAATTTTAATAGATATTTAAAATTATATAAAATATTGAAAAATAATAAAAATAAAAAATAATTATAAAATACAATATAAAATTGAATAAACAATGTTAAGTTAAAAAGCCAGCATTTAAGAATATAATTAATTAAAAGGTTTATGACAAAAATAGAGTAAGAATAAAAGTGATATATGAAGTAAAGAATGTACTGTATATTATACAACTAATAAATCAATATTTAAATAACATGTTAGAAAAAAATGTATTAATTATAAGTTCAGATAGTGAATAAATAGCATTTATACATTTTAGATACAAGCATGCAAATTCTAAAATCTTTTAATTTCAAGGATTTAATAAATAACCTACTTGGTCCCTCATTGTTGAATGGTTTTCACACTGCATTAACATTATAGATTTAAAAAGTTCTTTGAACTGTTCGTCGCCTTTACCACCTTCTACCAAGTGATCAAGCTTGGCAATCATTTCATTTTCAAACTATTGTGTATAATAAATTTAATAAAAATTATATATATATATATATATTTGTATGCTCTAAAATTAAATTTAATATATAAAACTTACATCATTAAATTTGGCTTTAATATTGCTTGAATCTCGTTTATTTGTATGGCCGTCAAAACATGAATAAAACTCACATTGCATCATGTCAAAGAATATAGGTATGGTGGCTTTGCGTAATTCAATTTCAGGTGTTAAAATCATTTCTAGAAATGAGCCCACCAGACTTGGAACAAAATTTACTTTATACTGACCTATTAACACCATAATTAATACAAAAAATGAATAGAATAACACAAACATATTTTATTATAATATAATATTTACAATATTAAATGATTTACCTAGATTAAACCACATGCTCCGAATTTCAAATCCAGTTTCCCTGCGCATATCTTTGTACCTACTGATGATTCGCCAACGTTTGTTAGATGAAAACTGTTCCAATTGTAAAGACGGTTGTGTTAGAAATGTAACAGCACAATGGAAAAAATTGTTCCAAGCTTGGTGTTCAAAATCATTAAAAAAATAATCACGAATTGTGTGGGAAAAGTACCTTAATGATTTCAATATCACACTACAAAAATAAACATTATACTAATATATTATACAAGGAAAAAGTCATAATTCATAAGTATAATATTTAATAATGACTAATATACTATTATATATAGTAAAATGTGTTATATGGATACTATGATGAAAAAATTATATACATTTCTGAAGAGATTAAACAATCAACTTTTATTAATTTATTATTTTGTAATTAATGTCATAAAAAAAAATAAATAAAAAATTTCTTATATTCTTTAAAATAGTAAATCTATTTTCTTATTACCTATTGACAAATATATAGCATTAATATTAAATATACAAAATAAAGTTACCTGTTTTGTAGCATTATCATCTCACACCAATCTTTAGGAAACACTGGACGTGACACAAGATCTTTGAAAACAAGTAGTATTTCCATTAGAAAATCCAGTAGATCAATTCTAGTTGGAAAGTTTTTGATGTAAATATCAAAATGTTCAGCAGTCATCTGCCGTAATGTTGATATCATTATGGATACAAGATAGCCCTGTAGGGTAGAAAATAAAATGAGCAATATTTGTGTTAAAATATCTTTACATTTACTTTAAATTTATTTTAAGTAGGTTCTACTAACTACAAGAGGTCCTTCGCGATCCATGGCAATTGTGGTCTGAATAACAGTACGCATTACTGTTAGCATTATTTCAGTAATGTCACGAAATGTTGATCCTGTATCAGCAACATACAATAGATCCATGATGTCTCCCAACAGTTTTACACACATTTCGACCTATAGCAGCGATTTATAAAATTTGAAATAATATTAATAAGATAAATGAGTTACATTTCTAATCAAATGTAACATGTTGATAGTAATATAGAAAATAAACAAATATTATTTATATAATATATAATTTAAATAAAATATATCAAATTGTAACAAATCATTATATTTACAAAATCTATAATTTCATAAAAAAAAATATTATTTATCCTCGTACTATTCAGTATTAAGATTAACTAACCTTATTTTAAGAATAAAATTATTATAAAAACATTTTTTTGTAAATATTTCTAACTGTATAATATAGGTACAATTATTGGTAATTTTTAAATTTATGATTATGATTACTGATGAATTTTGATAATTTAACCTAACCTAGTATAAAAAAAAATAATGTAATAAAAATTCATAAACATTAAGTACTTATTTCTATAACACTTAATAAATGATTAAATAATGAGAACAATTACCATTCATCAATGGATATATATAATAAATATATATTATTATAGTAATAAATTAAAATCTTTATAATTAACATACTTGATCACTCATGTCAGGGTCAGGAGAGTCGAGTAACTTGCGACCATTTTCTCCCAGCACTTTGGCAATTTTTGCTACAGATTTTGTTTTGTTTCGAAACTCGATACTAGTTTTTGCCTAGGGGAGGTTAATAAATACTACAAAACCTCACCTAACAAAGATTTTTTTTCTTATGTATCATAAGCAAAAAAAAAAAATCAAAAACCTAACAATTCTTACTATACAATAGGGTTTAAAATGTAAGTGATAATTTAGTTATATACTATTACTCATGCATCAGTACATGCAACTAATACATATTTTGAAGAACCATAATATAATTAAATATATTTACAGAATTATTAGGCAGCTACCTCCCACCAATAATACATTTTTATTAATAAATAAGAAACATAACTACAATTAATTATTTGTGATGAATAAAGACAGAATTAAAAATAAATTATTTAAATAAACATTTATATAATTTAATAACTAATTAATAATGATAAAATAATTTATCTAATTAAAATCTCCAATTTTATAAAATAATGTTATATTAGAATATCTTCAAGTTTAAATTTATGTGAAACATCTTTGATGTTTATACATTAAAATGATTTTATATTAAATAATACAATATGGTGTAAAACAATTAAAATACATAACTCCACTAGTTATGCACGAGACTTATGATAATAAATAATAATGTCATAATTATTACTAATAATTTTATAAAATAGTTCATAATAAATTATATTAAATTCAATCGATACAAAAATTAAGTATTAACCTATAACTGTTACAAACATAAAATAAAGTATATAATTTAACAATTACAATATTAATCAATATTTAATTATTGTTAAATAACATTTTAAACAAAATAAAATTTATAATTTTGGCTAATTTATTGATATCACTAAAAGAATTAATATTTGGCACTTTCAAATTAGTGAACTTTTTTTTAAATATAAATTATTAATTCAAATAAATGTTATAAGTATTTATAAGTAAAATAGAAGAAAATAATTATTAAATTAAATTAATTAATATTATTAATATATAGAGAAATAAATAGAAAAATAATTTTAAAATATATACTGTAATGTATAATAGATCAACAACATGCATAGTCAACTAAAAATTAAAAAAACATGTTTCTAAGTTTACATTAGCTTTATGTACTCATGTAATAATATATAAAAATAAAAAGAACCAAATTGTAATTAATATTATAGTAGCAATGTTAGTATATATCTAAACCATCCAAAATAAACATGCATAACTGTGTCTTTTTACTGTATAATTATTTAGGGGTTGGCAACCCATGACCTGTGAAATAATTTCGTGGGTTCTAAAAATAATAATCATGCTATAATAAACTGTAATCCAATGATAAGTTAACTTATTCATAAATTAATTTGGAATTTTATTTTGATTTTATATTATGTAAAACTTTATTTTTATTAATGGAGTCCTGATGAAAAACAGAAAAAATATAGCCCAAGCCCGCCCGTATAATTAAAATGGTTGCCGACCCCTGGTATAGTTTATTAAAAAGCTAATAAGGTATAAGGTATAACATAATAATTAATTGCAATTATAAAATAAGATAGTCAATGCAATAAAGCCATTTCCTGTTTTTGTATTTATAAGATTATAAAAACCCAAAACTACTTGATATTCATACAATGAAAATTTAATGTAAATATATTAATATATATGAATTTTTATATTTTAAAAAGCATAATAAATTAAAATAAAAATTATAAAATTTTGTATAATAAAAATAAAATAAAAAGTTTATACTACATTTAATTTAATAAGTGATATAACTTGATAATTTTGAAGTAGTTAAATATAATAGAATTTAAATATCATCAAAAATCAACAAATATTAGTTAATGGTTTCATGGCTTTATTAATATTAATATTTTTAATAATTAAAACAATTTAAATAGGTAAATTGTATTCCAATAAAAGCACAAAAACAAATATCAAGATTGCCAATGTGCTGTGAGTGGTAGGCCAACAAGCAACCATGAGGTAAACTCTCGTAACACTGAAATATGTTAAAATATTATGTATATAATTATTATATTAAATGTTAACAAAGTTTAATTACACACAATTCATTCCAATTAAGTATTTTTAACTATTAAAACAAATTATGTTTTGGTTAGAACAAAAAAAAAAATATATTACACTCATATAGTATTTAGAAAACTTGAAATTGTATGTACTATTTGTTATTTGTAGATAAAACAATTTTAAAGATTTTAATCACTTTATGCAGGGCAACATATAATTGGTTAAAATACATAGAATACACAATATTTATTTAAAACACATACATGCACGTTGCAAAAAACAAGATGCAACAAATCATTTACAAAATGTAGGCAAATATTTTATTGTTTTTATCTATCCAAGTATTAAAGTATAATATAATTAAAAATATATTATACTAGGGATGAAAAAAATTGCATTAATAATTAACACATTTAAAATAGTTTTAATTATTACATAATATACCTCATCAGAAGACTCTAATAGTTCTTTAATTCTTGCAAGAATTGATGGAAGTAATATAGCTCGGCAATCTGCATTTAAAAAAAGCTGACTATGAACTATATCACTCATGGTAATTAACTTTTGTTTTACAAGTCTGGATGGAGGCACATTTCCAATAAGTTCTACTAATAATAAACTTTAACAAAGAAATAATATTAAATATTATTATAATAATATAAGTAATAATAATAATAATATGCATAATACCTCAATTGTGTAACACTAAAAACAGTCATTATGTCAGGAATCGAATGTGGCAAATATTTAAGACATGCACCTTGTAAAAGTAATGTTGTCTCTGAATTATTACACATTAGATTTGATACTAGCTTTAACATTTCATACATGGATATTTCAAAAGTTTGTTGTCCTTTTCCTTCATACAATCTAAATGTAGGTATGTTGATAACAAAATTAAATAATAATAGAATAATAATTAAAATAACTTACTGAGAAAACAAAAAGCGTGATCTAGCAATAAATTTCATAATATATTTAAATGATTTCATTATATTTAAAAGAAGATCTTTATACTCATCAACATTGCTTAAATAGCTTTTTAAAACCACTATTAATTTACTAAAACATAAAATATAAACTTAGTAAATATATATATATATATATATATATAATTTTGGAATATGTCTTTAGCATATAAAATATAAGTTAACTTACTTATAGGCAAGTGTTGCACAGAAACTTTCCTTAATATACAAATCTAGAACTGGTTGAAAGTGCTGGTATTTTCTATCAGAAACTAATCCGATAATATATAACTAAAATGTATGTAAATAAATCAATAGGCATAATTAAAAAAATACATAATTAGAAATATTTACTAACCAAACAGTCAAACACCATATTGTCAAAAAGATCAGAATCAGAATTATGCATAAGAATATTGAATAATGCATCTAGAACATCTTGTAAGAACTTTACTACTTCTTCACCATCTACGTTCATTAAGGCTTTTAAACTTTCTTGTAACTTGTCAGGGTGACTTGTCCAATTTAATAAACCCAAGAGATCAACTAAAAAAATAATAAATAAATAAAAACAAACAATAAATTATACATTACATTATTTTTAATAAATCTTTTTTTTTAATTTTACCATTTTGTGTCAGTTTTGTTGAGCAAATATTTGTTTGTATAGTAAAAACATCTTTATTAGCTAATGATAATCCAGATACAGATATACGATTGTTTGTTTCAATTAATTCATTTTTTCTTGAAGCAAGACTTAAATAAGCTATATCCATAGTATCAAACTTTTTATGGTCAATCTATAGTATAACAAGTTTAATACACACATATATATTTTATAATATGTAAAAATTTAATTTACAAAGAAAATAAGTATAGTAATTAGTATTCAATATACCTTATATACGAGAAGTTCATGTAATGTATCTCTTAAAGTAGTACCGTTATCTTGCATCAATTTAACAAATGATAATGCAAAAGGTTTTTCATTTTTATCTTTGGTTTCATTTGACGATCTATGTTTGAACATAAACTTTAAGTGACCACCTTTGAAGTCCTCAATAGGTATGGCTAACTTTACAATTTCATACCAACGAGGTTTATCTTCATGATAATAAACAACAGAATTAAAATCAGAAAGAGGTTCTGAATCACCACCCAACATAATTACACCCTAAAATAAGTAATATTAAAATACACTTTTAAGCATTTGTGAGTTTGTGACTATTTTATAATAATTTTTTTAAAAACAGATTACAAATTAATAAACGAGTTGTTGAAATACATATATGCAGTTAAAAATGTATTCATTTGTGACCTGGGTTTAAATAAATCATTATTACAAACATGTACAATTAAATATGAATAAACTTATAACTAATTATTACTTACTAGTAATTTAACACCTTTTTCATTACATGCTGTAACAGTAACTTGAATATTTTTATCTGATGACATACTTCCTCTTGAAAATTCACCATTTACTAACATCAAGTAAAGATCATTTCTTACATCACCTGGTAAAATAACTTCTGGGAAGCCCATTTTTCTCACTAGTGCAACATTTCCAAGGACTAAATGTGGATATTCTTCTCGTACCTTTTAAATAGATTAATTAATTTATCAATATAGAAATATATATTAAAATTAATTATATATTAATTTAATACCTGTTTAATATCCCCATGTAGTAGTTTAAAACTAACATATAATCCTTGACCTTTGTGATCTTTATGTGAATAGTCTTTGAGATTTAAATATCTTTTTAATGTATTTTCTAAATTATCTTTTTCACACCTGAAAGTACATACATATAAAATATAATTCAAAATTATGTAAGAACTATAAATTTATAACATTACGGTAAAAATGGCATAAAATGATGTTTGTCTTCATCACTTTCTAATTTTTGAGTGAAATACAAAGTCAGATCTATAGCAGCAACACCCCATGGTCTGCGTATTTGTGTTGTAGCCAAATTCTTTTTACTGCTACTATCATTATCCATACCACCAATTCTTATTATGTAACAAACTAAATAAACCTTTTCCCGAGCCAAATCTCTAGTCCCTAAGTCCTAAATATATAAATATACATAAGTATACTTAAACAATACATATTGGATTATATATTTTTTTAATATTACTGTAAATAAAGCTCTGAAATTATGAAAAATATCAGTCTGTGACCATCCTTGGTCCATTTTACTAGTAGCCCATCGTACAACAAAATTTTCAGAAAATGATTTACCACTCTTCATATCATACAATGTTAACAGTAATTCAGCATCGTCCATTATTTTACACATAAAATTATGTACAGATAAATACATTGTGTAGTTATACAAATAATTGATTTGTTTAATTGACTTTTTATACATTCCTGTAGTCTATAAAAATAGTATTGAACAATTATTATTAATTAGCATTTGTATAAAATCAATTAAAATCATACATGAGAATTTTGGATTCGTTCAGTAGCAGTTTCATGGTGTTTATAAAGCTGGATAGTCGGAGTATGTAGTGGATTTAAAATATTACCCTGTTCATCCCTAACCACCATGTCCAGTCCTAATAATCTAAATAAATAGATGAAAATTTAATTATTATCATTGTAATAATAATAACAGAGAATTTAGTCATTGTAGTAAAAATGACATCATGGATGAGTCATTGATATTAATTAATTAGACATTATTATCATTATTTTGTAATAATTTTTAAAACATACTACTTATTTTTTTAATATTTTAATAATATATTTGTTTACTTATTTCCAACATCTATAGTAGATGTGGCCAGTCTTTGTACTTCTTTTAGCTCATCTACTGGAAGTGTACCAGATAATATTTTACTTCTAAATTCCAGTAATTCGTATATTTTATTTTTTACATTTTTAAAATTTGAATTATGAGTCTATAAATAAATAAAAAAACATTAGGTAAATAAGTACTATGTATAAACGTAAAGTTCATTCTTACTATATACAACTGTTTCCATATAGTACCCCATTCTCTAATAACACTGGTCAATTCATGCACAATTTGTGGTTGCTTTAAAACTGTCAACTCGGCTGGTCTAATTAAAAAATATACATATAAACAATTATTATTATATATATATATATATATTAATTCCTCGAATAGTAGCATTAATCTTTAAATTAAAAATTAAACAAACCCAAATTTTTCCACAACATTGTCCATGATGTGAACAAATTTTTTTGGAAATATTCCGTGGGTTGATTTATTCTTAAATGAAAATCCGTAATACCAATCTGCACATTCTTCCAGAATATGCACACATTCTCCAGCCAATAATTTGATTCGATGTGGTCCACTCTGCAGATAGTTATGAATGGCTAAAAATCAAAACAATAATAAACCAAATTCAGGTCATATATAACATTAATAAACTTAACAACTAATGTTATAAATGATACAAAAATTATGTGACTCTTCCCCTTTTGCAGTCATGGTGTTGTTTTAACATTCAATTAGAACTATTGAACGTCATTGAAATTTGCTAACAAGCTCATCCTGTATCTAGTAATGATGGGAGTGACATATTTTTTTGTGTTTGAATACTAACATAGTAAAAAAAATTATAACAATTCTTTAAAATTTGAAATAAGTCATAATTATTAATGTGTTTTTAAATTTTCTATTCAAATCTATATTATATTTAACAAAACTATATAAATTAGTTACCTATTATTATTATTAAATAATATACCTATCTATATAATTATGATTTATATTTTTTGATATTATTATATCGATTTGTTAAATTTACCAAACTAATTTTTATTAATATTCAGAAAATAAATACTTTTAAAATATTGTGTTTTATAATAAAAACAATAATGTTTAAACTACAATCTAATTTCAATATAATATAGTGATGGACAATAATTTTTTTTTTCGATATCAATCACGAATTACAATAAAATTAACAAACTGACTAATCAATTATATTTTCATATTACAATATTAATTCATATAAATTAAATTAAATATATTAAGTTTATTAAAAAGTATTGTCTCAGTAATATTTCCAAATACATATTTAATTATTTATCTTAAAGGAATGTGTGATTATTAAAAGTATACATTTTATGATGATAAATTTGTATGCTTTACGAATTAAATTAAATTAACTATTAACTTGAAGTTCAAAATGAACTGAGAATTGTACATAGGTGATTAGATAGATACTATATGGTTGTTTGTCTAATATTACATAGTCATAATGATTGATGAACAAACAATATAAAAATCATTAATTTGAAATTATAATAAAATCATTACATAAGAGATAAGATTTTAATTTATGCACGAGTGGTAATTTTGGTACAATCAATTAATAATTATATTTGATATTTAATGAGAATAATAAAAAAAAATAAATATTCATGTCAAATTATTATTATGAGCCTTAACCCACCCTGGCAATGTTTCGCATACAAATGAGACGTACAGCCAAGCAGGTATATAGGATAGGTACTTCTGAATAAGTAAAATAACTATTTAAAACATCAAGGGTAAACCATTCTGAACATAACTGTTTTGTGGTTTGGGCTTTGAATACAACTGATTTGTCGCATGCAACAAGGGAAAGGTAATGTATAGAAACTGAGAAATTCAATTGTTTGAAATTAACGTAACTCACCGATTCCATATCTTTTTTTATCGCTGACATGAGTCCAATTATCGTTAGTCATGTCATTAAAATGTCATTGGTTAATTAAGTTGGCGCGTGCAGGCTTAAACTAATATTTTAATCGCAAACTCTAAGAACTATAGTCTATGGGAAGATCTTAAAGATAGGTAAAAAATAATTTAGATATTATACTGAGAGGAATCAAAAAAAAAATAAAATAAAAAATGGACGGATTAGGTGTTTAAGAAAATTTATCGGCGAATGAATATTGCAAAACCATTCCGACGGAAAACAATTTTTATCTACAGGAACAGGATACAAGAAAAAAAAAATTGAAAATTATTAAAATCCAAAACGGTCAACAGACGACGAATTCTACTGTTGTGCGCGAGAAATTGTTGTTTACGTTATCAGCGAGACGGCGGCGACGTGCTCTGCACACCCCACCAGGCCAGCCAGTTAACAAAAATATCACAACATGATTAAATAAACGTGATAACAATAATTAAACTACTGAAACGTATTATTAAAATGTTAAACTAGGCGTCCTTCGGACAATATCATTTTGCATAATATAAACGCAAGTTACGCACAAACTGGATTTTTTGCCCAATCAGTCACGCATTAAAAAAAATAAACAATATTATTGTGATCTCAATATAGGTAACACACTCGAGGCGATCAACGATTATTATTATATTTTTTTTTTATTCGTTTGTAACAAACGGGTAGACACAGATAAATAGGATGTAAACACAATATAAAATGTCAATTATCTCAACAAAATAATGTACATATTTTATTAATACACAATTATTTTTTAAACTATTTATTTATTTATTTATAAATTTCACATTCATATATTACTGTGGATCTGGAATAATTTTATTTTAAATCTTCTTTTTCTTCTCATAATATTATTGATATGGCATCAAAAAATAATTTTGCAAATAAATATAACATACGAAATATATATATATATATATTATAAAAAAAAAAAATATATATAATATGTAAAGATAACAAAAATAATGTAGTCAGGTTTAATCTTCCATTTTGGTCAATTATCAACACGTTAGCTAATTATTTTCCAACAGAACAATTAACTTTTGTATTATGATTATAAAACATAGTAAACTTAATATTAAATTGAGTATATGTATTTCATGAGTTACTTATTCTAATAAAAATACTTAACAGAAAAAGAAAACAATAAATCAAAAAAAAAAAAAAAGAAATATATATATATATATATAATATATGTGACAAATATAATAACAAACAAATGATAATATATCTCTAAAAACAATTATTTGTAAAATAAAGTTACAAAAAGCAAATTATCATCTTTGGATACTAAAACAATAATATGGCTAAGTTAATATTAAAAATAATAAATTTACAAGATTGTTAATAATTATGTATTATTTGAAACTGGGTTAGGTGCTAAGTGTGCAAAAGAATGCCTTTTTGATTGACTGTTTTCTAATGAGGTTCTATTTTGAGGAGAAACGGACATACCTAGAACACACAAATAAATTAAATTAATTTGTATCATATTGAATAAGTAGTAATTTAAGGATTTTACAATATTATGTATCATTTGGTTAGGTTATTTAAATATAAAATGAAAAAAAAAATCATCAAAACTAAACTTTAAATTTTGCACGTAAAAAATATTGTAATTAATATTATAAATTATAATATACGAAATTAATAATTACTATTGTCATTATTTTTCAATAATATAGAGATTACGTTAAATATACAAAAAAATTAAATATCCAAAATTATTATATCTAATATTATAAATATAAATATAAAATTATAAGTAAATATTAAATATAATTTAAACAATCAAGAATTATTAATAAAATAAATGTGTTTAATTACTTTTATTTACTACTAATTTTGATTATTATATTATTTATTTTGATTAGGTATAAGTATTTTAATTTAGTAAACAATAAAATATAATAACTTTAGATGACTAAAGTTTACCTTTTTTTTAATAGCAATTTATTTTATTTAAATAATTTAATTAAATGTCAAATTATTTTACTATTATTCATAATTATTAATTAATATAGTCCAATAAAAATAAGTGTTAACATTAAATTTAAAATTTTACTGAATTTATTTAATTAATTTGTTTTAGTTTATTTTTATAATATTAATGTATTATGTTTAATCGTAACAAAATTCAATAATTCATTTTATTGTATTAAAAACATATAACTTTAAAAATATTTTAAAATGCAAACTTAATAGGTATTTAGAAATTAAGAAATATTTAACTCACTTGGAGATGATCCTAGTTTGGAACTATCTGTTGAGGTTGTCATGCGTGAAAAAGCAACTAAAGTTTCTGGGAAATTAGGTGGTGTAGCTGGTGTATTACATGGTGTCATCTGAAAAAAAAAACATTCATTATAAGAAAAAAATAACATTATTACTTATTATGATAACTTACTTGTCCAAAACCATATTGGGCTGAATTTTGACTGCAACTTGATACGGAAGAATCTTGAAAAAATATGCTGAGTGCGGTCTACAAAAAGAAAAAAATATATATATAAAATAATAATTAAGTAATTGCCAATTGGTAACAGCTAATAACATTATTAGAAATTAAATCTACACTGTTTTTTTAAAAAGAAACACTTAATATATGTTGTCTTATAATTAAATTTTGGTTATTTTGTACAATAAATGAAAGAGTTGAAATTGCATTAAATTAACATTTTAAATGTAATATATTGTTTTTCAATCACTGAATTAGTAAATGTTTATATAATGTACAATTATTAATGGGTAAGTAAAATAAACAATTGTTTACAGTCCAATAAAAATTTGGCCCATATTTAAAAAAAAATAAAAACAAAGAGTTTTAAATATGGTATTTAATTTAAATTAACTATTTTTCATTTTATTTGTAAATCAATTTGTCTAAAACCCCAAAAACATTAAATTATTGGTATGTGTTAATTATATAGTCAAAAATATAATATATTTTTTTTAAATGATACGGAATACTTATACTGGTACATTCAATATTTATAGTATGTGTTTACGGCTCTAAAAATCATAATCCTGTTCTGGATAGGCACAAAATATATGTATACGTAATATTTAATTTATTTTTATAATTGCATTAATTTCTATACTTTAGGTTATAAGTTATTTAATATAATTTTATAGTTGAAAACAGGTATGAATCTAGGGGAAGGAAGGTACTTAAACTCTCCTCTTATTTGACCAAAAAATAATATTTCTTAGTTGTGCGTTATTTATTGAGAATTAAAAAAATATCACTTTATGGAACCTAAGAAACATTACACCATTTAGAAAAAAAATACTAGAACTGACGTTGGTCGATAAGAATCAATTAACGATACAAATATGTACTTGACTTGGAAATTGTAAACATTGAATGGTATTGAATCATAATTTTACAAGTTAGGTATATAATATCGAAACAAGTGTTTGTATGGTTCTAGACAATCTTGGACATTGCGGAGAAGACAACGGTGTTAACACCGTTCAGTAGAGTATGAAAAACTAGAGGCCGAACGATGAACGTTGTCACAATGATGATACATTGATACATAATGAATGGCATAATAGTACTGCAATAATAATAATAATAATAATAATAATAATTTATTATTATTATTATTATTATTATTATTATTATTTATTATTATTATTGTTGTTATTATTAATATTATTGTTATGTATTCTCTATAAGAAAGAGAAGACCATGGATGTATTAGTTTGAAGTTCAAGGTCATGTGGAAAACAAAGATAACAGCAACAAAAGGAAACAATTTCCCAGAACAATAACAGAAGTATCGTATACGTAATAAACATTGGTACATGTTATAGTATTATTATTATTATTATTATTATTATTATTATTATTATTATTATTATTA
>JAIUCT010000014.1:3151833-3170316 GCA_021307375.1 Tetraneura akinire | reverse complement strand
TATTATTATTATTATTATTATTATTATTATTATTATTATTATTATTAATATGAGGTACTTCGAACTCGGTACGTGTTACGCGTATTCGAGCGTCGGGCTCAAGAAACTGATATGCGCATAATATTATTATTTACAAACAAGGTAGGCTCGTTTTGATAATAATAATAATAATAATATTGTTGTTATTTAGTATTTACTTCGAACTGCCAGTGTGCGGATTGCAGCAATTGTTTGGCCTGGTCTCTGGCGCATCCGGCCGCCAACACGAATTGGTTGATCATCACTTGTTCGCGCAGCGAGTCCATGACTGACGGAGTGACGAGTGCCGACGCCTTTGAGGAGGAAAAACGTCGTACACGCCGCCAACGGGTTAGGTTAATGTCCGTCCGTCGTATCGTATTAGCTCGTTCACGCACGCAAACTTATTTTGTCCGGGTACAGCTAAAATGTTCGAAACCGCGACCAATACACGCACAAACTCACACACACACACGCACACGCACACCTCGTCCGCTTATTTCGTTCCTTAGCGCGCGAGGAACTTGGTATTCTGTAACACGCACGCACGCGCAAACGAAATCAAAATACAACTGCCTCGGTACGCAATAAATATCACACTGACGCGTAAAGTTCGGGTTTTTTTTCTCTTCTATGTGTTCGATAATTTTATATTTAACCCCGGTATCACACGGACGCGGCGTGTCCGAACGAACTATTACCGCAATACCGCGTACGTACAAATGCGGGAAATTATCGAACGACACTTTTATTTTTGTCCGGACGGCCAAATGTTATTGTCGTACTCGGTTGTCGTACTCGTAATGTACGCCGCGCACACAAACATACACACGGCTCGGTAAACGATGGACGGAGACGGAGACGCGTAGAAAACTCGGTTATAATAGCGACGACCGGCGTATTGACGACAACGAGAAAGACGGAGAGCGAAGCGGATAAAATAAAATAAAAAAAAAAAAAACAACAACAAAACAACAATAATAAAAACAGTCAACAGTGGCGCTGTTCCGTCGGTCGGTGTCGCACACGCACGCACGCACACACGCACGCATACACGCATAGACTCACACGCGTGCGCACGATATATTATTTGATATTTCCATTCTAGCACCGCGCCACCGCCACCCCCGTTCAACACACACACACTCGTTTCGGCCCCCCTCACGGAGCGTCGCACTATCGCAGTGACGACCTCCTCTCACGCGCGCGTGACGTAGGTACGTTCCCCGAGCACGCGCACCACCGTGCTGCAGCACCCGACCGCGTACACGACCTATCGTACGACCGCGACGTCAACTTGACGGTCCGTCCTAGAATATTAATTAATAAAATATATGTTATTGTTGTATAATAATAAAATAAACATAATATTATAACTATACGTATGCGTAGTATTGTGATATTGTATAATATATAAATAATATATTTGTGATTTATAAATAAACCGTCGATCGACGTTCGGTATAAAGTACAGAACAGTTGGATCACATTTTTGATCGCGGCGTACAATATTATTGTTTGTTTTAATTCACATTTGTATTGTACGGCGATGCGTTATATTATTAAACATTTATAGATTTTAGAAGTTCGTTCGCCTTATAATATTCATAATTATTAAAATAATTATTATATACAAGCTTCGATAGTCATCTAATAAATAGTTGGGAATACGATTGTTGCGACGTGAATATTATTATTATTTATTATTATTATACGGGTAGGAACGTTACGAAGTTGTAACTTTCAAGTTTGCGTCGGCTGCGCGACCGGGGCGCGTTTGGTGGTGACTTTCATGTCGGTGGCCCAGAAAACAATGTTGACCGCCATCGGCGGTTAAATCGATTTCCAGTTCGCGCGCAAACCCAACAAAGCCGGCATTACAGTTGTAGACCTACTACAGCATTTTAAGAATATCGTAATAGCGCGGTCATGGAGTCATGGAGCAACTGGAGATAGGTTAAAAAATTACTCTTAATGATAACAATTTATGAATGAAAATGAAACTTGAATAATAAATAAAAATGTATTTTTTAAATTTATATTTTTGTTGTTTGTTATTTACCACATAAGAAGAGAATGCATCGCATTTTTCTAATATTGTTTTCTGGTATTTTAATTGTGGCTTTGGTAGCCCCCGCCCCTCAGACTAGATTTAGTGCTAGCAAAGTAGTTAACGTTGTTAGTGACGTGGAAGGTGGAAGGAGGGAAACTTACGCCGGATCGCCAACTATCGTTCCGTTGAAGAGATATGACCAGTATTCGTGTCCGTGATAAATAGTTTTTTAAATAACTCGTTGGGATGAAATATTTGGAAAAAAAAAATAAAAATATTCCCAATCGTCTACGAATGATTTTATTATTTCCAATTATTAATATTGATATGAGTTATGAGTATAGTGTCCGATAATGGCGAAATTAATAATATTTTGAAATTTTAGACGTAGTTATATACCGTTCCGCGTGTAACGATTTATTAATAAAATTTATGTTTATTTATAAAATAATTTCAATATTATAATGTAATCGATTATTTTAATAATTAAAAAAAAAAAAATACAAACACGCGAAACGCGTTATGATCAGGCACTGGTCCAAAAGGAAGTATACCTAATGTAACCTAGAGTATACCTAATATAAAAGAGATTCAAAAAAAAAAAAAAAAAAAAAAAAAAATTTTTTAAATTTAAAAATATTTTCACTTTATATAAATTTTTTTTTTTTTTTTTTATAAAAACCTTGAAAGCCACGAGCTGTTTTAGTCACACAAACGATTATAATATTATAAATATAATTTTAAAATTGGCCAATACGACTCGTTATAATATTATAATATATTAGCTATTATAATAGTCTTATATATAACATTATAAATATAAAATATCGTGTAGGTATGCGGACCGAAAGTGGCGAAACTCGAAAATAAATATTATATATTTATTTATTTATATATATATTTTTTTTTCGAATATAGTTTATTGAAATGTTTATCTAAAAAAGAAATTCGATTATAATATAAAATTTTCGTGATAATAAGTTTTACGGAAAGAAATAATGTCATAATACCAATATATTATATTATTATTTTATATTGACAACCTCTGACGCTTAAGAAGTTAAGACACTATCGACATGAAAACTTTATCCGTACGCGCGTTAATAAACGCAGAGAAAACGGTAGTTTTTTTTTCCCCTTCGTTTTTGACACTCGAAAGTATTTTTCAAATTTGACTTCAAATCTTGTTGACACTTGACCCGAAAAAGTTTTTCCGCGTCCTCGACGCGAGCGCGAAGTCAAAAGAGTTTGTGGAATTTTCTACGAATCCAAATCTGAGTACACCTATATAATAATGTCAAGTAGGTACCTCGAGACGTGTCGATGTCGATGACCATTTTGTAATATTTCACCCGTGATTTTTTCGTATTAATTAAAAAAACACGATTCGTTTGATATATTTTTTTTTTTTTTAATTATTTTTTATCGTTTATATACTTATATACATATGGAGCAGAAAGGACTTCAAACGCGTATTATAATACGTTTATGAATAATTTTATCACATAATTATTGTTATTAAACAATGGGGGTATACGTTAAACCTCTTGTGTCATACTATCGTCGTTGTTATTATAATTTAAGTTTAAAACCCGTAAAATATTATTAATTTCTCTCTAAAAAAAAAGCAAAAAAGCAAAAAAATTGTAAAGATAATAATATATTATTTATGTATGGGGGGTTTTTTTTTTTTTTTTTGTTTCCAACGTATCGTACATTCACCCATGACGGTATTAAAATAAACAATAGAATCACAAGAGACTATAAAACTATATTACGATGTTTATGTTATTTATTAATATAAAAAAATTTAATTGTATTTCCAACGCTATAAAGTCGGAATATATAAATAATATAAACAATTATCGAGTTTATATATAGAATAAATAAGCGCCATCGTAAATCGTAAATCAATCATATTATTGTTTAAATTTTAATTCGTGTCCGATAGTCGTATTCATACGTCAATACAAGTATAGAATAATTTAAATAGGTACCTACATCATATATTAATTATACAAGAGTCGTATGCGGTTTTTTTTGGAAATAATTAAAAAACATCAAGAATTAAAATTTACTTAATTAACAAAAATTATAAAAAAAAAAGATCATTAGTGTAATATTAAATAAAAATAAAACGTATAAAAAAATAAACGTAAAAATCTATACATAATAATAAATGGAAATGTATGTAGTGGATACAATTTAAAACTTGAATGTTGAATGCGTGTATTTATGTTATATATAAATATAACATAAAAACAACAAATAAGGTTTTTTTTTATGGTATTTTTTATATTATATTACCATACTTACCGTTTATATACAAATAATATACACAAAAATATAATAATATATTACGAACGCACGTAAACGAAGGAATTTAAATGTTTTTTAAAAAATGTAAAATCGCCGAGATTTATACGAGTAGGAAATAAATGCAACGAATAAGAAATACAATACCCATATTAATTATTATTAATTTTATAATTAATATATAGAATGGTTTTGTTTTATTTATTATCTATCGATTTTAAGTATAATAGATAAAAAACAAAACAAAATTAAATTAAAATTATTTTATTATAATATTTTAATATAGATAATAAAAAAAAAAAATGGTATATTTATTAAATTTTGTCTTATATAATACGGTTTATATGCCCAACGAATATTTAGTTCAAAACTTTTCATGGATTGTTTACGTTTAATAAAAGTTCTGATACGTTATTTATTATTATTATCATTGATAAATTATACAATTTCTTGTTTACATATATATGTTATATTATTAATTATTATCTATTGTTCAATTTGACGTCATTTTCCAAGTCCGTCGTGACGCAACTTAAACAGTAAAACATTAAGTACACAAAGTCGGTATAACTATATATGTTATCATACTTATAAGTAGGTATATAACATAATAATTACAAAAATTATGTACACGTGTATAATATAATATCGATTTTGTTAACTGAAGAAATTGTCCAAATTTTTTTTTTTTTAATTAAAATTATTTTTTATTCCATATAGCTTTAGACGATAATTATAAACGATGATGGAAAAGAATCGTTTTAATTAAATAAGTACAATAATTTATGATTTTAAAATTTATTATTTCGTATACGTTTCGTAATAAAATTGCGATAGTTTTATATGAAGCATAAATTCATGGTCGTATTGTGGGCATGTATATAAAAAGGACAGGATAACAGTAAAAGTATTATTACGCGTTTAAAGTAATCGCCTTCGAATAATTCATGTATTTGTATGTGATTATAATTTATATATATAATAATTATATACCTGTGCCCTATTGAGATAATTTATTTAAGAAAGACTTGCGTGTGCAGTTATATAAAACCAGAATCGTTAAATTGATATTGTGCGATTGTAAATTAATATATAAAATCTCAAAACGCGATTAAAAACGTCCAACAAGTAAAATGTATATATAACTAAATTTATTTTTGTTTTTATCATTTAAAATAGAAATTAATTGGGTACAAACAATTTTTTTTTTTTTTTTTTTTTGCAATTTTATATTGTTCTATTTAGAGAAAACGAGTAAATAATTGCAAAATTTTATAATTGAAAATATAATATAAGAATATTCGTATACATTATAATGTTAAATATATACCGAATTTGACTAGTCAATATTGTGAAAATTAAACGAATAATTCAGTTTTTACGATGCAAAATTACTATAAATAACGTTTACATTATAATTGAAATCTATATAGAGATTTTAATTCGATTATATTATTCGACTCGTTATGTTAGAAAAAAATTGATTATTTGCTACGATATAGTAGGTAACTAATTTATAATTCACGTCTCTACACTTGGACGATTACATTTTAACATCCAAATGGGTATTTTTATTTTATTTTTTTTATTCTTGAATTCACAATACGCACACACGGAGTCTATATTATATACGGATATATTTTAATCAACATAATTTTATAATAATTGTATTTGAATATAAATTATAATAACGATTCAAATAACTAATATCATATATTATAAATTAGTAATTTATTTAAATTTGATTTTGTTTTTATATACGAAACCAATAATTATTATAATTAAATTATCCAGTCTATTTATTTGAAATTATTTAAAGGTATATTAATACAATAATAAATAATAATTATTAAACAGGTATTTAAATGTATATCACGTTTGATAAAATCCCATTGTCTGTTATATACGGCGGTAATCATCCATGTAAAAAGTCCGATTTGATTTATCTGTCAATGTTTGCTGCCGTTATGATTTTTTTATTTATAAGGCGTGTATACATTTCAGTTTCAGGCGTCAGAAATTGAAAACGTACCAAAACAAAACAAATACAAATGGCAAATTGATTAATGATTGTAAGACGTCATTAAAATATTAAACACTATATAATTATTATTTCCAAATTATTAGTAAATATAATATTATGTATTATGTAAATAGTAGGATATCATGTTAATAAGATTTAATAAATTTCGGTTAATTCTTGATGACGTCATTCAGACATTCATGCATTTGTCCAAATACATTTGAGAAAATAACAAAAATGAAGAAGAGTAGAAGAGGCATATGGAGGTTCAAATAATGCGCGTCGTATTTCGTACGAGATATTTTCGTATTATAATATTTCATATTATAATTATTTTAATGAATAGAATTTCAATATAATAATAGATTTTAAGTAGATTTTGAAGTAGATTTTTTAAAATAATTCATAAAAAATATTATAATATATTCTTATAAGTTATAACAATGTTATGTATAAATGTGTGTAAATAAAACATTTATTATTATTTTTATTTCGAAATATTACACCTTTATTAAAATTTCAACGAGTTTTTGGTAGGTATACGTTTTATTATAAATGTTATATTATAGACAAAACTGTAGAAATAAAATATAATATATATTTTTAGTCCAGTTGTATTTATTTATACGCGTATAATATCCAAAAATAATAATTTGTATAAATATAGAGAATAAAAAAAAAAAGGGTTTGGTATCTATATTTAATGTATGAATATTATAATATACGTAATTATGTATATAAATATATATATAAGAATATTATAATATCTTTATTGATTGTTGGCAATGTTTAAAATAAATGTGTTTTTGTTTTAGATTATTTCTGTTGAAAATTAAATTTACCAAAGATATATTCCGACTGTGAATTCGCATATGTGTAATTAATATAAGTATTTCATTGATATATTTTGAAAAGACAAATTTCTTCAATCAATTATTATCCAGTAATAATTATTATATTTCTACTTTTTGTATTATTCAAAATTTTCGAGGTTATATTACAATATAAATTGGAAGTTAGGTTTGGTCTTTTTGGGTTATTTAATCATTTATCATGTATTTAATCTTATGCTGTCTAATTTTTAATTTACACGTGATAAATTAATATTTTATTTTTTAATTAAATTTATTATAATATATTACATATGGGGGTATCTACTCGTAAGTTGTACACGTTAACCAAGAGGGTTTCAACCCGTTTACAATAATAATAAAAATAAATAAATATTTTTACTTTCATTTTCACGTATAACCATAATAATAACTATATGTAAATTATATAGTAAGTAGGTGTACTTAGTTTTTATTAAATTTTCAAAGGGTCGTTTTTAGAAGTTTTTGAGAATAATTTCAAATATTATTATATTTTTATCGAATTTTATTCGCAATTTATCACAATTTTATTAACAAATAAAAAACACGAAAACTTCAGTTTTATCAATTATTAAATTGATAAAACTGAAATTTTCGTACGAATAACATTGTTATATACGTATACAGAGTTGTTATATATTATTATATTTACAATTTATGTTTTAATTAAACATTTTAATCACACGGACAGACGTGTGATACGCGTATTTGTTCACAGATTACTTTTATAAACTTTGGCTACGTTAAGTCTGAAATAATGGCCACAGGAAAAGACACGGGATTTAACGGATGTTGTTCTAAATTCGCCGACAATACATATAAAATAAACGCGTAATGGGTGACGCGTTTTCGTAGGGATTTAACGTTGACAAGACGCATCTGGCAATGCTTTTAAAAGAAAATAATCAACGATAGGAATTTTTTTTTTTCGTGTTTTCTTTTCGTCTCGTTTGTCTTATACGCAAACTCTTAAATGCCATTTGAAATATGTAATATAATACAATTTGTGCTAATTATACGATTGAAATGTTTACATTTAGTATATGCGTATATCACACACATAAACGATCATAATAATCATAATATAATCAATTAGAATATGAATTACATTCAAATTTATTATAATATTTATCTAATTTGATTACAATACGAGTATATTAGATTGTGTGTATATATTTAATACGATTGTTTTTTTTTTTTTTTTTTTTATCGAGTACTTATATCAGGCATCAATGTCTTTTTTCAACAATTGTGTAATCCTATATATGGTTTGTTTCAAGAGATAATAATTCGATATTCTTTATAATGATATTATTATTATCAATTTATCATATATTATGTAACGTAATGTTTTCAAATAACTGATAATAAGCTATATATTATTATAGCTAATACGTTGTTTATATAATTATAAATGTTACATAAAGTATTATTCCTAATTGGGAGTACACTTTTTACGCGCCATCAATTACCTCTGATACGGTTTATATGATAAATCAAACTTCGAAATCTATACACAACACAATATATATATGTAGGTACTTAAGAAATTTCCATTGAATATATTTTTTATGAATGAGTATTGAGTATAAACAAATCTGTATAATCTATAATTACATGCAGATACGGACTAATTAATAATACCTATTATTTTAGGATTATAAAATCAATCGTTTGAACCATAGACGAAAAATAATAAAAAATATTTACATATAATCAGTTAACGCGTGTTTACTACTATACGAGGTATGCAATCGGGTACTTTCGTTTTTTTTTAACAAACTTATTTTATTCACACGAATATAATTATAATATTATACGTTTATACGTAGGTATATAGAAATTGTAATTAAATGTTTAATGAATTAACAAATTATCTATTTTATTTTATTATTTATATACAAATAAATAAATCGGATTTAATTATTGAAAAATTCAAAAATTATTTTATTTAGTCTACTCGAAACGACTTAATTCAAATATATCTTAAGACCTTGAGTACTATAGAAGGAGATATATAAATATAATTTTTATGATAAAACTCTTAGATTTTATTGAATTGAATTTAAGTCTGTAGCATTAACATAATATATAGGTAATATAACAAAATCAACCAAGTCATTTCATAAAATGTAATTGGGAACAATATATTACGTATTATATATACGTAGATATGTTATTGTATATGATATTGAATTGACAAATTACGTTAATATAATTGTTTTTTAATTTGATAGTTTGACTCTACATTAATATATTAATATTATATGATGTGATAGTTACTAAAAGTATATGAAAAAATAAAATATTTTCCATGTGAGAATAAAGATTTGTATTAAATATTCGGTAGTGAAATTCGAATTTATTACACGTATTTGATGGTAATATAAAACCTATGTGGTATACGAGTACCTAAAGTCTTATATAATATGATTGGAACGTATAAATTCGATACCTAGGTACCTATTTGCGGTATCAAACGTATATTTTTCTACATTACTTTTCTTTTCGTCATTTTTGAGTCCGCGTATAAAGTTATTTTGATAGTTGATATCAAGTTATCTTATTTAAGATATTTCGGAACAGTTGAAATTCGAAGGGACTGAGAGCATTCATGAGCTAAAAATAAATTATACTCAAATTTATATAATAATATACTAGCTGTATTTTTTCTATACTATATTATATCTTTTTTCTTTGAAAAATATTCGTATGTCTTAAATCAAATTGGGATTTTATATCTAACCGCGTTTAACTATTATTTTAGTTTATTTTATATATTGTCATTGAACAATTTTAAATTATTGAAATTTTAAATATTATATTAATGGTTGTTGGTTGATTAATGAAATGTTTGAGTTTTCGAGATACATAGACGAAAACAGTTAAATATTATAGAAATAAATAAATATAGATTATTTTATAATGTCTAACTTTAATAATCTCAACTTAATAATGTATAAACATAAACAGATAATAGTAACGTTTTATAAATACTTATTTCTTAGTTAGAAATATTATAATGTATAAATATTTGAATATTAGATACTTGTATTAGTGTGTTACAACTTTACAAGTTACAAGTGAATGAAGAGAATAATATTATGTATGAATGGAAGAAATTAAAAAAAATCCGGGAACTAAAATTAGTTGAAGTCATTGAATAGAAATTGATTATGAATGATATGATAGTAATATAGTATACTATATTTTAACGTCAGAGTCAATAATTTTTATTTGTACAGAATAGTGCAGGGATTTTATGTAAATAATGTCTTGATTACGTTTAAAAAAATTGACTTGAAATTATTATTTTAAATATATTTTATGTATGTTTTAATTTTTTTTTTTATTATTATTTTTTTTAATCAATTATTTGTGGCAAATGCTTTAAATATAAATTACATTAATTTAAATATATAGCAAATTTATAAAATAGAAATATTTTTAAATTCAAGCACATCGTTTCAATTACTCGGGGAAAAACATTAATGGTATTTACATTCCATATGACAATAAGTACTTATACTTGCAATGTACTTATAAAATTAATTTTTGTATTGTGCATATATACAAATATTGTTATGAGTATACGGCGTTTACTCCCATATACGTTCCATATCCATATGCAACCCTTCAGAACACAATGTATGATTATTATTCTCCATTTATATATTTTATACTAAAAAGTAAGAAAAAACTTCATAAAAATATTATTATAAAAAATTGTATTTTTTATTTTGTAATTGTAACGTATTTGCTTATAAAATATAATATATAGATAACATATTACATAGGTACATATATTATTATACTGATAGTACTTAACCTATGATTTCTTTTATCACGCTGCATCATAATATATTTTTAGTTTAAGAGGATGAATTTAGTTTTATATGAAATTGTTATCATTTTTTAATATAGCATACATTTAAATAAACTGAAATCTTATATTTTTATGTAAGTATTTATAATTATATTTTGTAAATAATAAACATAAAAAGAAAAAAAAAATTTGGCAACGGTTTTAATTTAAACTCTCCTATTCTATATAATCTATATAATATCGTTCATACCGTAAATTATCATATAAACATCGAAATCGTTATTTATTTATTTTTTTATTATACTTTAACTCTCATTTTCCCATGTCTGTTATTTAGGAAAAAGCACGCTGAAATATCAAAATTGATCGAAATTTTTTACGTAAATTAAGAAAAATGTTATTGTTGTTCATAATGTATAAATTATAAAGTACCTATAAATATAATATTTATCAATTAGTTAAACATAATATAATAAAAATTAAAAAAATTAAATAAAATTTCGAAAAATTATAATAACGTATTGTATTATACTCTTAATAAAATATTTTTTTTTTATCCGTGGATTTTCGTACGTGTCTTATACATCTGTATGCGATTATTTATAATATGATAAATTAGTGAAAAAAATGTAAAAAAAAAAAAAAAAAAAACAGTTTTTCACCGTATTAAAATCGTTCACGAAAACGAATATATAAGATTGATAGTCAGCCAGATGAACAAAAACGCAGGATTCTTATACACGCAGGACGAACTCTGTCGCGAGCGGATGAGTTTTATTTATTTAGGCTCGGGTGGAGACCCGTTTTGGCATATTAAAATATGTACGTTGACCCCCGTTAACCGTGGTAGGTGTCATATTTTTAAACGGCATCAGCTGTCCGACCGAAGACGTTCGAAGATAAATAATATAATTACACACAAGGCGACGAAGGGTTAGTATTTTAAGGGATGTATGTGCAGTGTGTTCGTGTAAGGGTCGTTAGCAATAAATTTTCGTTCGATGCGGTAGTCGGTTGCAGTGTATATTTTTACTCTTGTAAAATTATACCATTATTATTTTTTGGTGGTTTCGTCGATTATAACCACGCTATACGCCTCATCAATCTTTTTTTTCTTCTTAATTTTTGATACGTTTTACAAGAGTGTTCGTATACATGCTTTTATATTTTAATAATATAAGTAACTTAAAATAAATACGCTATTACTCGAGTAGAAATAAAATCTGAAACGTATTTACTGAAATTTACACAAAATTGCGATTTTTTAAACTATTTTCGCTTTTCGTTCGTTGTCATTCGAAATTATAATGCTATATCCGTTATGCCATTATTGCTTCGAGAACTCCTTTTTATTCCTTTTTAGAGCAGTAAATCAGACTGTATATATTTAGAAGTTATTATTAAATATTAATTTCATATTAATAATTCAATCGTCTTTGTCGATTTTTAATATTATATTTATCCGATTAATGCGTTGGTTTTTATATTCTCCTATATTTATTATTCAGTCACGTTGTATGTTCGATAATTGTTATTATATCGAGAAACTCGGAGTTTCGAGCTATTTTTTTTTTTTTTAATTTTATTTAAATTTTTATATAATACTCGTATATTTTTTATTGTATTTAACTGTTCCATAATCTCGTTTCCTATTGGTACGTTCCCATTCGTTTAGACAGTTAACACAAACACACTTACGAAAATAAACTCATCGTGCTAGTCTAAACGGGGTTGATGATGTCTATTTAAAACTTAAACGATATCCTCCTCTAACCACGTCCTATTGGTAGCCAATTTTTAGGGATCCCACAGTGACTCCACCCATGGAATTAGACCATCATAAATATCTTATTTTTAGTATAGTGCATAGTGCTTCTTTTTGGGTGTTCGGGTGACTTTAATTTTGCTGTTGGATGCCGAGCCGAGAATTCACTGTAAGTTTTACTTATTATTTAAATTATATTAATAATTATAAAGATTAGATGTAATATTTGATTGTAATATTTTACCCATAAAAAAAAAAGAGCAGAGAAAATCGATTATCAAATATATAAAACACGTAATTTATGAAGTTATACGACTTATTAGACTTAGACGAATTAGGTTATATAGTTCATTATATAGTAATTGAAATGACTGAATAACATTAAGAAAATTACAAAAATAAGGATAGTTTTATAATGACGATCACAAATCAAATATTCCTATAAAGTACCTTCATTATGTTCAATTATATATTTTAATAAAATAATTTTGTAATTATCATAAATTTATCAACATATGATAAGGAATGTTAGATATATAATGGGGGATTTTTTTTTTTTTTTTTTTAATATACCTACATAACATAAATATTTAATTTAGCTAATGATATTTAAATGTAATTTAATTTAATTTAAATAATAATAAAATATTATGACAAAATTTTAAAACTCTATTGACGTTTCATATTTTATATAAAATATAGGTAATACGTATAATATAATAACAATTACTGTAACACGAATAGAAGAATTTTGTCTCGTGTATAAAATAATATAGTAATTGCGTTTGTTATAGTTATTAAAAGGACGTTATACGTTTGCATATTTTTTTTCTTTTCATTAATTTATTATTTAAATTGTATTGTTTAGGTTGTGCTAAACACAATATTATATACTTAAGGTGAAATATTTTCGATTTTCTCTCGTATAAGCTTTTTTTGTAAAATATATTACCTATATATGACAATCAGGTTACACGTTGTACGTGTGTGTTATCGCTTTAAGTCTTAAATATTTTAAATAATTTCAACTTTATTGTCATATCACACTCTATACATTTATAAATTGTTCACGAGAGAACAACGTAACTGTGATTTATTTTATTATATTTACTGTTGGATAAAAAATTAAAGAGACAGCAAATTATATTATATAGTATAACAAGGACTATAGCACAGCTCCTTATAAACATTAAATACAAAAATGTATTATCAATCGATCATTAATTATCATTAAGATAATATTAATAATTAATATATTTAAATTTAAATTAAAAATTTTCAAATACAACTTATATATAATTATAATGCATAATATAAAGAAATAGTAGTATTCTAATCTATATTATTATCTCAATTTATCTGATGTGGCCATACGTGTATAGGTGTTAGGTACATATTATACGAGCTATCTTGATTTTTAAAAATAAATTAAGTTTTATCATACTAATTTAAAAATGTAAATATGGCATATCTTTTTTCAAATGAATTAAATTATAATGTTTTCATATCTTTATTATTATTATTATTTTTTTTTTTTAATAAGCGGAATTACTAACTGTTCCGTGGCGAATAATTGCGAATAATTATATAGCTTTTAATAATTACTGATAAAATCAAATATACATAATTAACTTAAATTGAATTTGGTTATTTGTAGTTAATAATTCTACATAATATTATAATGGTATTTCGAAATTTTATTTTAATTATAAAACATTAGATTATTAAACAACATCAGAGAAAATATATTTTTATATTGATATTGTAATATAATTTTATATAATATAATTTTTATTTTTAAAAATTTACATTTTTGTATCGTTATACCGTACGAATAAAATTAATTTTGGTAAACCGTTATCATTGTATAATTCATTATTAAATATATAAGTCTTATAATGTTAAAATATTAAATAAACGTAATAACATTTTCCAATTTCCATTAACTATATTAGGTACACCGAATTTATTTATATTATTGGACGTTTTCGCTTAAATTATAATATATAATTTTATTAAAAATATAATTATGAATAATTTCGCATAATTTCTATTTTTATATATATATACCTACCTATTTTATATGATTGGCACGTATTTTTACTTAATTTACATATTATGTCAATTAAACGATTCATTAATAATTATTATCATTAATACATTTTCGTTTAACGAATAAGTTTAAATTTGAATTTGATGTGTGCTATATGGTATATACCAGCAAATAACACCTTATACCTTATGTGTAATTACAAAGTCATTTAGAGCAATATTGAATATAATATAATAAATTTATTTGGATTTATGCGATTAATTTTAAAATTACACGTTCAAAAAATATCATGTTGGATTAGTGACGTTAATATAGGAATATATTCTCGAAATGCACAGCGATACGAATTTTTAATTATTCATTTGTGTTGATCGCATAATACGCGTGTGATTAATGAAATGAAATATATTTCCTTTCGGCAGAGAAAATTTGTTATAATATTTAGATTATCATAAATCAAAATATCGACCGTGGTTTTGTTTTCATATTAAACATTTATCGATTATCGTATAATTACACAAAAACATTCTCAGGGAAAATGAAAATTTTTTGGTTAAAAATATTTTTATTTTTTTTTTACACCAGAGCTTGAATTAAAAAATGATTAATTGTCGAAATAAAGCCGAGCCATCGAGGCGGTATAAAAGTCGTATATTTATTATAAAAGAAACAAAAAAAAATGAATAATAAATTTTATCGAAAACTTATATAATTTTTTTTTTTTTTTTAATGTAGATATTGTTTCATAACAGTAATAGCTTTAGTACAATTTAATGGAGATATTTCTTCTTTTTTTTTTTTTTTTATAGTATCGTTACTCATATTGTTAGACAAAAATAGATAAATTTTTTTATACGTTTGTATAGTGCACAGTACCTGAGTACATACTCAAATATATCATAATAATTCATATCATAAATTTTGTGTTCTTAAAAACTTGGTAAAAATATTAGTTTTAAAAGTTTCGATCGTAAATTTGAATATATTTTTAACGTTTTTGACGTTTAAATAAAGATTATTTATTTTTTTTTTCAAAAAGACGAAAGATATACGAGATATAATTTGCAACGTGCGGTCACACATAGGTTATAACTTTTATACCTACGAGCTACGAGTATAAATATTAAATTATTTACATAATACAATTCGATTTTCACACATGGTATGGTCATTTCGAATATATTGCGTAAATTGTAAAATTTACCTGTATATTTACCTGTACCTATATGGCTATATATAATAATTATATAATAATAATATACGTCCGAGGAACGAATATCGTGTGAAATTGTATTTATCGTTTACATCGCGCATAAAGCATCTGCATAAAGACTAGTTTTGCATATTATAACGTCGTGATGTGAATTTTTCATATTATCATGAAGTATTGGTGACCGGGGATACATATTATACAATCCAAATACGGACTTTACGGTATAGCGATTTACCGTAGTATTTATTATTTATTTTTTTATAATACCGGTATAGATAAACTGTGGACGTGTTTTATCTACTATTATTATTATTATTATTATTTATTTATTTATTTATTTATTATTATTATTTATTTATTTATTTATTATTATTATTTATTTATTATTTTTATTATTATTATTATTATTATTATTATTATTATTATTATTATTATTGATATAAAATATACACACAAAACGTGAAAATAATATATTATAAACGATTGTCGGATTGCGAACAGATGTCGAGAAAGGGGTTTTACATGTAAACAAAACGGTCCTCATTCCTCATACACGAATAGAAAGTGAAACGATCAAATATAATATGCACATCATTATGTGTACGTTCAATAATTATATTATATCGTATTATATCATGTCATAATAAATATTTACGCCTATAATAACAATTATGTGATGTGGCTATACGACGTGCTTGTATAGATACAGTCGGGAAATTGATATTTGTTTTCACTGATCATCACACGACTCTGTATATACTTATATTATATCCTCCGTCTGAATTTTAATTTGTACATAGAGCAATGGTTCTCAATCTTTTTAGGACTACGACTAAAATTTTCTTCCAAAAATCTATCGCGACCCCCCCCCCCCCCCCAAAAACCCACAGTTTGAGTAACGCTGACACAGATAGTATATATAGGTAATATATAGGAATAACGAAGAGATATTATCATGTATTTATGGCGAATTAAATTTTTGTTGTTAAATTTTAGATTTTTGTTGTTATTGTAAATATTTAATTGTACATTATAATATCTCTTAAAATTATTATGCTATATTAAATCTCTTTTATTATTATGCTATATGGTAATAGTTTTTTTTTTTTTTTTTTTTTTTTTAACGTGGCTTGTATTTAAATGCAGTTAGAACGTGTAGGAATTGTTGGCAGTAAACGTATAAGCATTATAATCATATTTACAAATTTATCTATATTATTTTATGTTATAAACGAGTTTTAAATCCAACACGTGTTGTTTTTAACTACATAATAATTATTATATGTGCAAAATATTTTGGTTATTACCACAGAAAATGTATATAAAAAGCATTAAATAACACTATTTACACAGTGCACGTATATAAAAAATGATTATTTCTTTTTAAATATTGTATGACTACTTATAATACGATATTAATATAATGTGTAATATAATATATTATCAAATTTTTAACGAGTTTAGAATTAATTAAATATTATAATTTTTTTAAAAAAAAAAAAATCTTACAAGCGTATATCTCTATATTATAATCTTAAATCGATAAGAATTTATTTTCTACGGTTAAATTCGTATATAAATTATTATTGTAGGTAATAATAACATTGTACGAATACCAATGCATGTGTGTATGAATAATAAAAAAAAAAGTAAACTGAATATGATCGTAATATTTTTTGTGTTTTTTTTTTTTTTTTTTTTATTATTCTCGTCGTTGGTAAATGATAATTTTTGATTTATTAATCTTAAGTCAAGTTGATTTAACTAATAATTAATTTTTATTGTACAAAGCGTTCGAGTACTGTTCGTGCGAAGAGTGAAAGAGACCGAGAGGTGGAGGAGGTAATATATTCAAATGAAGTAAAACAATATAATTTAATAATATATGTGTAATAGCGTATGCATATTATTGCGTGTTCAATATTATAAAACGTATATACGTAACAATATATTATTATACGAAAACGAAGTAACAATACAAACGAAGATATGATCTTTTGTTTACGTTAAATCTAAGTGTTTAGGTGTTTGATTCGTTGTTTCTGTAACAGACGTTTGAACAAGGGGAGGTATATTTTCTATCTAGTCGTTCGGGGTATAATAAGAATAACGATTAATCTTCTATTGTCTATCGCCATATATTTATATTATGCGATATAATACTATAAATTTAATGTATTAATATAACGTTTAAATGTGGTTTTGCATAAATTATTAGTGATTACATATATAATATATTATATTATGCCACGAAGATTAAATTTTTTTATAAATTTGAAATACTGTTAATTTTTATAATTATTATTATTATTATTATTATTATTATTATTATTATTATTATTAT
>JAIUCT010000014.1:3141509-3151823 GCA_021307375.1 Tetraneura akinire | reverse complement strand
TTATTATTATTATTATTATTATTATTATTATTATTATTATTATTATTTGTATTCCAACGTTTTATACTTTTATTTCCGTCGTGTATATCATGTAGAAGTGAAAATAATAATTTGAAAACTGGGAAAAGAGCAAAATTGATAAATTAACTAAAAAGCGTGTGACTATATACTAGGTACATAAAGCTTTGCGGGTTTTAAAAAAATAAATCTTTACTTAGAAACGAAAAACACAAAATAACAGCTAAATAATGTTGTGTTTTAAAAATATATTATTAGCTTTCTAAATAATACCCTAGAGGTGTAAAATATAATATATAGAGAAAACTTTATATTATTATTATTATTATAAGGTTCGTACTTAATAAACGCGTTCTGACGACGATGGCATGAAGTTTTTAACGAATTATTATCATTGTCGCCGCGTTCTAAGGAATTTTTTTTGACGAAGATGAGATAAATTCGTTGGTTGTCATCGAGGACGTAAAAATTATCACAATACGTGTCATTGATTATTTTGGCAGAGAGTTATACGAGAAACTGAGGAAATAATAATTATGTTCAATGCTTTATATTGTAACAAAATATGTGTTAAAACAAAAATATATTAAATTTGTCGAAGCTTTAGCCGGAGGGTACTTAATCTATATGTATTATATCTAATTAGAGAAATTGTTTTTCCCAAAGATTATTTCTTACAGAAAATGCGATGTACATTCTGCAGATGTTATAAGTTATAAATATAAAATGAAAATCTGTTAACGAAAAAGAAAAACTGTAATATTTCTTCGTTCAAATTATATTCGTCTATAATAAACATTATTATTATTATCGAAATACAAAAAATATAATTAATTTAAATTTTCGTCCGTATGTAATGCAATTAAGTATATTATATAGATAATAGATATCATAATTTGCAGATGTGACATGGGCAGACGTAGACCGGATTGGTGGGTTGATCAACAACAACAACAACAACAACAACAGAACGAACAATTCGATTTGTCGGACGACGGTTGTCCGAGAAATGCGGCTAACGCCAGAGAGAGGGCTCGGATGCGGGTTTTGAGCAAAGCGTTTAGTCGACTTAAGACCACCTTACCGTGGGTACCGGCGGACACCAAATTGTCCAAGTTGGACACTCTTCGTTTGGCCACCACGTACATAGCGCACTTGAGCTCGTTGCTCACGACTTCGGATCAGTCGGACGCTGCAGACACGTCGACGACTGCGATTCCGGTCGCGGTTACCTCTTCGCATCCACCGAACTACGCCATGGTAAATAATCGATTTTTCCTAATAAGAACATAAATACGTACAAAATATATGTATATTGTATAACCGTTTTAAGTAATATGATGGGCAAACCAGTTACAAAAATGTAAAAAAACGAGATGTCGTCGAGTCGAGAGCGTTTTAAATTTTTAAAAAAACTCATCTAAACTCAGTTATTTTTTTTAGCAGTATATTAAATAATATAAAATATATTTAAATACGATACCAGTGGCGTACCGAGGGAGGTTAATGTGTGTTTAACCCCCCCCCCCCCCAAAATTGACTTCAAATTTTATTAAAAATTTAATAAAGATCAATAATACGTAGACTTAAATTGTAAATTTTTTTGTATACTTTGATTATCCCCCCCCCCCATGAAACAATCCTGCGTATGCCACTGTACGATACGTTGATATATTTTAATACGCAGATGTGCTTACTTTGAAATATAATAATATAATATATTAAATTTTCTAAAATATAATTTCATTTCTAACGTATAATAATAAATGAAGATTTTTCATTTAGTTTATATAATAATAATATGACGGCAGCAACAAAATGGAAAATTGTTCGTGTATTATTTTCATTTGACGACGGCGAAACGCTATATACTCGTATTTATATAATATAGCATTTCATAACGGTTAGAACGTTCTAGTTTATATTATATGCCCCGCATAGTTTAAGGGATGTCATTGAAGTGAAATCAAATTTTATTTTAATTAAGAGCAAAGCGTGCAATTACTGCGTGGTTCCTTGGAAATATACAAACTCCTTGTCAGAGGATAGGAAGGTCACCCCGAGTATTCGAGCTGTTAACCGTAATATCGCGAAAACGGTGTTCTATAATAATTATAATATTATATATTACGCATTTTACGTTATATACAAATACACGATTTTAAGAGGAAAGCTATTTGTATAGATAAAATGAAAATTTGGTAAAATTTCGTTAAATTATTATACGTTTTATACGATAATAACACAGAAGTTGTAATGATATATAAATATTTCTTCGAGTAAAAATTCGCGTTCATTTCCGTATTAGTATACTTCGTCTTTTTCCTTAGACAATCAGTTTATTGATCGGGTTTTTTTTTTATTTTTTTGTTTTTTTTTTTTTTTGTACGCAGGACGTTAAAGTCAATTACTACTGGTCAGTGATCAGAGATAATGAGTAGTGTATTATTAAATTAAATTGCGTCACTCGCGTTGTTGTTTTAATTTAGGTACAAGCGCCTGCCAAGAAATCTTACGACAGTATAGAAATACAATCGTTTTTAATTATTTTCAAATTTAATAATTAGTGTTTGCCGTAAAATTTCTATTTAAGTTCGAATCGAAGAAATAATTACTTCGTAATTTATATAGCCAGTAAGACGGTATAATATTTAAGTCTACTCGTTATTCGGTTTTGAGAAATGCGTATTCAATTTCGCCCGAACCCGACGAATAAAACCTAACCTAACTTCATTCGACTGATGTTTCGTCGAGTTTATCGTCCGAAAAAGAAAATTGGTCGGGTCGTTAAAATAATAATTACGAGACGGAAAATTATTATAGTTTCCTCGTTTAGCCCCTGTAGATATCTCAATTAATTTTCAACCGTCAATAATTTTAAGAGGTTTCACGTTGCTTTGGGATGATTAGTCCTATATTATCGTCGACATTACAATGAATTGTTATATAATTTTATATTTCGGTACAATAACGGTTAGGTTAAAATATATTAATAGTATACCTAATGATATTTTATTGATTTTTAATAAAGGTTTTATTTTTATAATTCCAAGATAAATATTATAAAAAAATTGATAAGTATTTTTTTTTTTTTTTTTTTATAATTAATTGTTTTTAGACCAATAAATCGTTAATAATCTGCAGGGTTGTTATATTTGTGGTGTATACGTTTGAAATTTAATCGAATATTACGTGTAAATAATTATTAATCGTGTTTTGAGGGATTTGAAATATATTTTATACCCTCGTAGTGTACTACACTTCAAATATGATTTCGAGTCGTTTTAAATTAAGTATGTAAATTCGTATAACGCATATTATTTCATATTTATACGATTACACATATGAAAATTTATAATCATCGTTAAACGGTATGAAATATTTCGTAACGAGTCGAAAAAAGTGATTTTTGTGCATATTTTAATAATAATAATAATAAAAAAAAAACAATTAAAATATTGTTCCTGTATATACTTTCGGATTACATAAATATAATCGTTAATTGTTAGGTTAAAAATTTAGACAAACTCGTAATTCATATTTTCATTGTAAAATTAATTAATTATTCTTCCAAAGAGATTAAATAACGCGTAATAATTAATTTCTATTAGTGATTTATAATATAATAAACGATATTTTTATTTTAAAATAAACCATTACGGACGGTGAATACGGGTATAAACGTACGTTAAATTTAGTTTTTAACTAAACTATTCGTTTAAATTCATCGCTGTGGTATGTAAATTAAAAACTTATTTCGCAATTAAATTTAGCGTATTGTCATTTCTTTTTTCGTTTAAAATATTAAAACCATAAGTAGAGTACCGAATGTCATTTTTCATTCATTAAAATTTTCGAAAACTTTTCGTATGCGTTCCGTGTATGAAAATACAACAATTATTCCGAGATGAACGTACTTTGTCTTTGTCAAATGGATACTTAATAAAATATCTAAATTGAAGGAGCAACAACAAGACAACCACACGACAACAACGAGAATAATATAATTTCGTTAATGGATTTTATTGTTGGGATATACACAAAATAAGACAAACCGAAATGTATTAATTTAATTATTACCAACACGAAATTAAACGTAAGGTACCAAACGCGTATAGCCAAAAATGTTTAGTAATAATAATAGTATAGTTTATATTATAGTTTCCAGGCATGCATACAGGGGGTGGAGTTCAAACCTCCCCGAAATTTCTTTGAAAATTAAATCAAATTTTCCACTTATTCTGACAATTTTGACACATATTACCTGTTACAACAACTTGAACTAGCTATTACTATGTTGAATGGTAATTCTCAACTCCAAGAAGACTGTTGGTTACCACGAAAATTGGATTTCATACTTTAGTTTGTATTGCTATTTTGTCGTCGATTAAACGAATTTTCGGGATTCGATTTTCAGCGAATCGAATAAAATACGCATTTATTTTACTCGTATAATATTTAACAATACGTTTCGTTTTCGTTTGTCAAAGAGAATAATATTATGTTTTCATGTACTCAACGTTTAGAATTCGTTTAAATTGCGATTTTCCAATATATTATTATTATTATTATGCACGTACAAAGTAATTTTCTTCTTTTTTTTTCGACGTTTAGCTTTTCTTTAGAACCACAATGGACTTTTTTTCTTTTTTTAATCCAGTTTTCGCATTCACTGTATATACACGCGAATAATAACCGTTCGATTATATCTTCTCTCTTTTTCATCCGCTCGTTTCCGACGACATTAATAAATAATAATAGTTTATTTTTCGCGAACGGCACAAAACGCGGTTAAGTTCTATTCGTACGTTATAACTTATAATACACTCGTTTACGGTATATAATAATATACGAGAGAGCAATAAAAACGATGAAACGGCGTTCGCTATTCTATTTTATATATTTGTATTATAAAACTCGTCCGGTAGCGGCGAGTCGTTAATATTTTACGAACGAAAACGAGTGTGATTTACGATTTTCGTAAATGTTCGCGGACACAGAAACCTATATTATATATTATGTCGGCTGGCGTACTCGAAAATATTTTCCCGTTCGTTTTTTTTTTCTGGTTCCTTTTCGTTCTTTCTCGTCGTTACGATACGTGTTTTTGTTTATATATACCTACGTGGGGCACCGGGTCGTTTAATGGGGCGTTAGAATTTTAATTATTCACCCAAACGGGTAAATAAAACCGAAAATACGAGTAATAATAATGATAATGATAATAACGATGATGATAATAATAATGATAATAATAATAATAAAAAAAAAACCGTTCGCACGCACATAATATTCGGGGACTTTGTCCACGTCGTGTTATAACTCGTCTTTATTTCGATTTCTTTTTTTTTTTTATTCGTTTTAATAAATTTGCCGCCATTATACAGATACAAACGAACATTATTTTAATACACACGCATCGTTTACGACCGGCTATAAGCGTATTTTGGTATATTTCTTTCTTTGCCCGTAAGACGACTTCCCATCACGAAATAAAACACAATTTTATACGTATGTACCCGTTTGTTATTCGAGTATTTTATACGAATTTTCCATCGCACGTTTTTCGGTTCAGTTTTGTCGTCCGATCGCGAAATAAAACCGATAATAAAATAGGACGAGAACGTTAAACGTCATCGATCCCTGCATCAGGACGATCGCGTGACACGCCGCTGGACTGAACCAACAATTAATATTTAACCGCTCGGACGATTCTATATACTTTGATCGCCTGCAGACGTCATATAGTTTAATTCCGCGGGGGCTCGGACGTTTCCTAAACAAATATTAAATATTTTTCGTTCGGGTCCGCGTACGTGTCGGTTAACCTTATTAACCGTATTTTATATACCAAAACACACACGCGTCGAGTCGTGATTTAAATTTTCGGCGATTCTACCGTACGTATTATAATTATGTAATATATTTTCCATTTTATAGGTTTTGAATATTTCAGACGAGTAAAAAAATCTCGACCAATATTACGTCGTTTAGAGTAACTTGTAACTATAAGCTTATAAGCGCACGTGGATGAATAAAAATATTAAAATTTAACGTCGTCGAGGATTAGAAGGAATTAACGATTTAAGTAAATATTATATCGTTATACATCTCAAGTCAAATTTATAATACACAATATATACGTATTGTAATATTTGAATTCAAATTTAAACGAGCGTCAGGTGTTAAAATAACGCGAGTTTACATTTAATAATAATAATAATATTTGCCGTCTAAAATCACGTCAGTTTCTTTTTGTTCTTTTTTTTTTATCAATACGTTTTTTAAGTTGATCATATTATTATAGTCGATACGAATTTAAAACGTTTACATATAGAATAAAAATATATTCCCAATAATTAATTATAGTTTGTGTATGATTATTTGTTTTAATCTATAGTAAATGTTGAAACGAATAAATTTTGATAGTACAATACGATTGATTATAATTTTTAATTACAAATCATTACACGCTCAGTCATACTATTAATATTAGTATTAACATTTTTAACAGCTGATAATATCGTTAAATTCGTTGTAATATTGAAACGCGGTATAATATTATAAAATATTGGATGATATCGACGAATCATCGTTTTTATTAAAATTACACTCTTTTATATTTCATTTACACGGATAAATATTATTATTATTATTATTATTATTATTATCCGATATTAAAATTGAAATTTATTAAAACTTAAATTTTTATATTATTTTTTAATATTACCATTTGCCGCTTTATTAATTTAATTTATACGGTTGTGTCTATAAATAATTCTTTACATATATATCACGCTCATTCTTATATAGTTTAAATATTGTATATTTATTTTCATAAAAGTTTATTAAATTTTATATTAATATATAAAATAAAAAAATTCATATTTTTTTCTATACAAAATATTATAACTCAACGTAATCGTATTTGTATTATTAAAACGATTATAGACTCGCAAACATAATATTATAATTTATTAATAATTGTGAAATAAATGTATAATAGCGCTGATAATATTATCAACTCTATATAATAATAAACAACGAAGGAGAAATATTTTCTCGATTTAATAATAATAATTTTTATACAGAATGGAAAATATATACGAATTAAAAATATATTAACTCTTGTTATTTCTATACTGTTATCACGTTCGTATAATATAACGAAATAAAAGCTATTATGTACATTATATTTTGTTTATTAATATTAATCGTTTGAGTTTTATTTAAATAATATAATACGAGTATATATGTATAATATTCGTTATGACGAAAAAAAATATTTAAAGATAACCAAATGAATGATTTTAATAATACTTTAACGTTTTCATATTCGAAAGTTGAAATCGTTATATTATAGGTAATTATTATTTATTTTCTTAAATATAATAAACGTTTTCGATCCAGTTAATATTTTAAACTAAAACATTATATTATTATTATTATTATAATTATATTGTTTACCGCGTAATGCTATTATTGCAGGTATTTGAACCTTGAACGTACCTTGTTCTTCACTCTTAAAAGTATTTTATTTTGTTTGTTGTTATTTTGTTTGGAAAACTGTGAGCAAAATATTATTATGAAATCTCTATATTATATAATATTAATTTTATTATAATATTTAATCATTTCTTCAGCAACAATAATTATTATTACTTATTATAAGTACCTTTATTATTATTTTCTATATAATACTTACATATTGAAACGGTGCTTTAACTTAACCGAATCATTAAATAATTATACAATTGGGAATTGGTTATACGGTATCGTGCTGGTCTTTTTTCACTTTTACTATTATTTTTATTTTACAAGGAAATACTGTTAATAAATTTAAAAGCACCGGCGGACGAAGCTTAAGTTAGAGGTCACACCGGTGCGTCAATACCCAGATTTAGCGCGAGCCTAAATAGGTCGATCTACTTACAAGTGGGACGCGTTACCCAATGGGTTTTACAATACTTGGACCTACAGGGACGTTTCACGATTTAGGTAGTGAACTTAAGTAAGTCACGTATTCTCCGTGAAAGTCCTGGAGCAACGGACTTAACTGACAGGACTATTTTATGGTGGGTTCGAAAATTAACATCGATTCAGGAAATTCAAAAGATCTGCTGGTGTGGTTGTGCCGGATCGTCTTCGATGGTCCTTTCGTTCACAACGGCGTGGCTTTGGTCATCGGCGTCTACATCGAGTACTAGTGGTTGGTTAGTCCGAATGCACGGTATTGTGTCTCAACTTTACACTCTAGGTGAAGTGTGACAACAGTAGGACCGTGTTCGGGCTGGGTGACAAACTGACAATCGTACACTGGCTATTCAGCTTAAAAGCAGTGTGTTCAATGATCTTCGGTCTAGTTTTGTATACTAGTTGACTTTGGGAAGAAATGTCGAAGACTGAATATCAGTTTAACTCGTTCTTGTTACCGTAGTCTTGAATGTTAAGATGTTGACTGGACTGCTGCTGTGACCGGAATGAATAATTTCGATCGGTCGTTCGTCTTTTATGTTATTTTTGAATATGACGAGCTCCTCTGATTGGTCGTACAAACACAACTCGTCACTACGCGCTTGGTTGTGTTCGTGCATGTGCGTCCACGATTGGAGTATATATTTTTACCGTATACCGCCTATTTTTTTTTTTTTTTTTTTTTTTATAGTAAACCTTTATTAGCGCGTTATCGTGAACATTCGAATTTTTCGTATATTAAAAATCCAAAATCGACTGTGGATCAGATCATGGCTTTAAAATGTATAGCTTAACTTCATCGCAGATGACCTTGCTAAATTAGATTTATGCGTTTCTTTACCGTACCTATACTCGTATATAATATATAAATATTATATAAATAAAAAATAATATATAAATATTATATACGACCCAAAAAATATGCCCGAAACACACGCAAACACAAAATATTATAACGATATGTTCTTTGTTAGGCCGATATATTATCTCAAAAATACACAAGTAATTATTTGAAAACCTTTTTTTTTACCTCTTTCACCCCTGTGTCGAAGTTTCGAGTAATTTTATACATATATGATAATTAATATTTTTTTTTTTTTATTCCAAACACGCGAAGCGATACATTGTTGTATCAAATGTTATGACGAGTACACGCACGCATGTATTTTAAAATATATTTGAATAAAATACGTAATATTAACATAATATAACATAAATATTTGTATATTTTTTAATATTACATAATATATTATATAAAAGTTCAAAAGTCAATATGAAATTTGTTTCCAGAAATTTTAATTTATATACATTCGTTCGAGTATTGATATACGCGTATATAATACACATTTACGTGTATTTACACGGAACGACGAGCGTAAATATTAAATAATATACGGAATATAATATTTTCGATGAAACATCAATAAAATCGTAATATTCCCCGTACGGGTATTTTTAATTTCATTCGGTTCATTATATTTGATATTTTTTTTTCCACGTCATTTGAATATCGAGGGCGTATTAAAAGAATAAAAATTCGAAATAAATATACTAAAATTAATTCGGATAAATTATTATAATATATTTAAATAAAATTGTAGGGACCGCGAATTTCTATCGAATCGATTAAAACTATTTTTTACTCGAAATTTTAAAGAAAAATATTACAAAAAAAAAAATTATGTTATCACCGTTTTTTTATCGATTCCTAAAATATTGGAATAAAATATATTAAAAATATTTTTTTTTAGAAAACAAGTCGTATGTTCAAACAAGGCGTTTTACATAGGCAATTAAATTAGACATCAGTTAAATATAAAATATATTATATAAAAATATTAAAAATACATTATTTTATTACCGATTTTATGTGTGTTTTTTGTAATTTTTAATATTTTATCGTAATTATATTTTATTTTTTTCGATTATTTTACATTTCTCTACGTTATCCCGTAAAACGTTTGTACCTGCAATGTATAATTATATAGGTATATAATATTATGCGAATATAACGGAGATGATACAAAATCTGTATACGTATACCATTAAAAATTTAAATATTAAAATGAATCAGAAAACAGTCGTCCGTTTGAAGTCAAAGTAAATTTTTTAATTTTTATTTTTTGATAAAAAAAGCCATCACACGCGTGCGTGGTCAGAAAAGTAGAAATTGCAAAACAAACTACATATCCGTAATCAAATATTTCGTTGGGGATAGTTTCGTGAATATTGACATAATATTTGTATACAAACATCTCAACTGGCACGTGAAAAGTAATAATAATAATAATAATAATAATAATAATAATAATAATAATAATA
>JAIUCT010000014.1:3014518-3141499 GCA_021307375.1 Tetraneura akinire | reverse complement strand
TAATAATAATAATAATAATAATAATAATAATAATAATAATAATAATAAATATGTGTGTGTTTATGTTATTTTGTATTAATGTCATTGCAAAAATATCCGTCAGTTATATACGTTTCGTCCCTGCAGACGACGTGACGACGTTAAATAAACCATTAAAACGTAGAAAAATATTATATAATGTAATGCGAATTTTCATATTTTTACACGGTTATCGTGAAATGTTGGCCAGCAAGTTTTTTTTATGGATTGCGAATCAAGAGAAACCCTCATACGTGAATAATATAGGGTTAGACGTCGTTATTTTTTTAAACTCTTTTCTTCCATTCTTCGAAAGTATAAAAAAAAAAAAAAAAAAACCGATAAAAAAATCTTTAGAACGTGATACAGGTATATGTTTTATTATTGAAAAAGTCCACAATAATAATGTAAGGTTCAGGTTATAATATATTATTGTGTTTGAAAATAAAATAAACTATGGATTCACGAGCAAGGTGGTTTATTGTTGTTTCACACGTTTTGTGTTTAATTTTTATAACGAAATTTCAGACAAAAGATGAAAAAGACGAGATGATACTGTTGTGATATTGGATATAGTTGTAGAAGTATAATGCTGCATTTTGATTGAAATTTGATTGTAACGATTGTTGGAAAACACGATTCTGAGCCAAGTTCAATCGGATAATTATTATATTATAAATAGATATTGTTTATAAATTTAATAATTATCGATTAAAATTTAAATATCAAGAAGTAAGAATTCAAAAATTTTATCACGTACGTAATGTATACGTAATATGTAAACACCCGATAAAATTTTCAAGTCTCCGAGTTTAATATTTCCTGAGTTATCGTAAAATATTCAGTAACAAATTATTGTCGTTAATGCTATCACGTAGGTACGACACAATAACTACATAAGAGTGCTCTTATCTGACTGTACTTCTCTTAAAGTAGTTTTTTCGAATGCGATATCATTGCATTCAAATTTCAATCAAAATACAGCGCTATCCACTACACCTGTATCCCACTCACAGTAATATCAGCTTGTCTTTTTTTCCAATTCTAAAATTTAAAGATGGAATTTTAAGTGAATTCCATAAATTATGATATATTTATATTACTTCCTATTTTTTTCTCAATTCTTTAATAAAATTGGCAATTTTGGGTTTATAGTAGGTTTGCAAATTTCATTAATGGCTTTATCATAATTTATTTCTATCCTTGGATCAATAATATTGTGTAGGTACCTATATTGCAATTATAATTTTAGTTTTATACCAGTTTTAAACAGTTATATAAAAATGAAGACTTAAGATTTTTAAAATATTTTGAATCAAGTTAAGTAATATGTATTTGAGCGCTCCCATATACAATTTTTCGACCATAAAATCTTAAATTCGCCATTTTTATCAAATATTGTAGAGATAAATATGAGAATTTTAGGAAATTTTCAATGTTTTATATTTTTATGAAAAATTGACATAACATTTCCAAATTTTTATCACGTATATAAAGTACTCACGAAAACGGAAAACGGGTAATACAGTTTCCAAGTCCCTAAGTTCAATATTACTTGAGTATTGGGAAATATTAAAATCGATTTCGTCAAAATTTCTAAGACATAATAAAATACATTAAGTTTCGTTCATATTATTTATAAGAATAAATTATATTGTTGTTTATTGAGATTTAACAGGTTTAAGTAAAATTTAGAAATAAGTATAATTATTAATTAATATAAACGAATATCATAAATATGTTAATACCATTTTGATCGCTTGCAAATACTGAAATGCTAAAAATTTTGTTTTTGAAATGTACCTTATAATCGATTATTTTTGTATAAGTGTAACAATTCGTGTTTGCCGATTTAAAATAAATTGACAATCGATTTAATAAATTGTTTTAATACACGATTTAATATTATTATACTTGCAGACATTCAACGTATAATTCAATGGGCGCTTATTAAATAACAAAGTTGCGTGTTCAATAACGATATTTCTATTTATAAATAATTCACATTTTGTAACAGGTCGTGTTTTAATAAAGTTTATTATTATTTAAATCACGGAATATTTAATTTTAAACTTTTGTTCGGTTATTCATTTTAAAATTGAAATGGTTAATGAATAGTTAAAATAATAATAATAATAAATGATCAAAATAATTGGTGTGGCACATTGGTTGGGTATCGTATACCACTGATGGTATAAAAAAGACGGTAGAATTAATAACTGTAATTTGAGTCCTTTAACTCTTTTTATTATATTTTATGCATAAAAATTAATTTTTCATTTCAATTCATTTTCATTTGATAACACTAGTTTTGAACATTTTCAAGATTTTATATAGGCAACGTTTACTTTTTTTTTTTATCGAATTTTTGTCATTTTTAAGTCATTTTTTTATGTTTAATCAATAATCATTAAAAACTTTTTGTTTTTTGTTTTCTATGTAGGGGAAATATCCATAAATGTTTTATAGTCTGCATTTCTTATACCGCATGGGTGATAATATACTACCACGGTATAAGACGTAGTAATAATAATAATTTGAAAATGAGAAATTATAAATACATAACATAATAATAATATATAGTCAACTACTGTGGGGCATGTAAAGATTTGACTAATGGATACCAGAAACCAAAAAAGACAAATGACCTGAACGCGCGTCGACAGGTGCAATTTGTCACATCTCCAGATTTCCTTATACGTCGACCGTGTCAATTGCCTTCGTTCGCGTCCCGACGCGTCGTTGGTGGTGTAGACGCGTATATTGCGAAGAACTGCAGAGAAAAAACAAATATTTTATTATTATATTCAATCATTTTAAGCAAACGTGACGTGTGTCGTTTGGTTATCTCACGGTAACCGATGTTTATAACTCATCTGCAAAACGAAATAGTTGTAAGTAAAATGATTACATTTCAGACCGGTACTGCAGATACGTCTGTATGACGGTAAATACGGTAATATAAGTGGTAATAACCGTTAACCAGTTGGTATTTTCGCATTTTTGTCATTTGAGTGGCCAAAACGAGGTACGATCAATATTTAAAAAAAGATATAATCGATATAGGGTAATAAGGAGATGTTATTTAAAAAACTGCAAATATATGTTTTAAATTTAAGTATTTAACACGATATAATTATATAAATAAAGGAATAATATTCCGTTGTAAAAAAAAAACGTCGCGTTTTTATATACAAGATTATTATTATTTTTTATTAAAAGATAAAAGAAGTAATAATTAACCTAATTAGTTCCATTTTATTAAACGAACGAGAGTTTACCTAACTATATAATTATATATCATATAGTTACAATTGATAACATGTTTCTAAAACGGTAATAAAATCCAATTTCGTATTGAAGAACACGAGTCATAATGTAGAATTGTAGAAATAAAATCGAGTAAATACAATCTTCAATAATAGTTTGTAAGGGCATATTTTATTTCTTATACGTTTTCGCAATATTGAACTAACAGATCTTGTCGATCAATTTTCTATACGTATATATTTACTCGAACTATATATAGGTGTTGAAAATACAAGTAAAAACAATTAAGCATTAAAATACTCGGCTCTGTTTACGATATATAATAAATTTTATTGTATTATCGACCGAACTTTTCATTTATCAAACTTAAATTACTAAATTTCATTTACTAAACTTTCATTTACCAAATTTTATTTAACAAAATATTACAAAGATAATATAAAATGTTAGAATCACGAACGAACAGATCCCTTGTAAAAATGTCTTCGAAAAAGTAATACTTTAATTATATTAATATTTAGTATATACCTATATATAAATATTAAATATATAACATTACATTATTACACAGTGAAGAACAAAACGTTATTAAAACGTTCATTTGTGCGTGTGACGTGTGTATTAATATAACCTAAAAAATAAAAAGTAAATTTTAAAATTATACAAAAGTTAACGGTGTATAATTCTAAACTCTCTAATATTCGAGTAAAGGTCAACACAAGATCAAAAATTTAAGTCAACGATGTTAATATAATATTATCGTACAAGGCATTATATATTATAAATTATATAATATTATACGTTCTAATAAATAAAAATAATAAGTTTTGATATTTTTTATATTTCAATTTTTATACATCCAATTATACTAACATCCAAGTTTATTTTACTACATTTTTATATCGCATAACTGCACGAGAGAGCCATAAGATGTATTTTTTTTTTTTTTTTTTTTTTTTTTTTTTACTTAGGTACCCCAACTGAATATACAAATTAATGTAATTTTATTTGATATTAGATTTTCTTTTAAACCTAAAAAAAATTGTATTATACGTTCGGCGTTCAGACGTTATATTTATACCCATTAATTTTCTACTTATATTTATACATACCTATAGTAATTTAATGAAACGTACCTGTGTATATAATCACAATACATACAATTTCACTTGACTTTGAACTTTGAAGTACCACGCGGTAATAACATTTCAATTTTATATAAATACGATAAAAAAAAACAAATTACTTTGATATACACACGCATTATTTTTTTATATACTGTTGCTATTTGCGGAAATCTCGACACGTTTTTGACCAAAATTCCAAAATATTATTCCATTCCATGAAAGTTTTTATTAATTTTATGCGCTTAAACGATTTTATAAAGATTTTCAAACACGTGTTAACAGCATTTTTACAATTTTTAACATTTTGTTTATAGAGTCGTTTCTCATCGTTTTAATCGTCTTAACGTGTAAAACCGAGACGTTTATTACGTATTTAGAATACTAAATATTACTATAAAAATAATATTTTACGATGGGAACGTAATATTTTTACGTCGCCACATCGTTTTATTTTGGACAGAATGCACGCGCGTTTGTTTATTATTTTGTGTTTGTGCGCGCGCAATTTTCCGTTAAGACTTTGCAAAACTTTATACAAGAAAAATAACAAAACCAAATCTTATTTTATTATTTTAAACAAATATGCATTTCTGTCCCCGAAGACCGATTTATTTTATTCGTACGATTTTTACGATTTTTTTTCTCAGATTTCAAATCTTTTCGAAAAAGCCTATATAAATGTTATACGTATATATAGTTTTATTTCGTTTATTCTTCGTGTTGATATACATTTTTACGATTTTATATGCGCGTACGACGTGCGCATAAGACGTGTTATGAGGTCCATGTCCCCAGCACCGTCCATAAAATATTTTTTTATCAAACCCAGGGCTTTCGATTGTGCTAGGTTTGTGCTGGATTGTGCCGTTTGTCCCGCCGTTTGTGCTATGTCCCTTCTTGAGTTATCCCTGATTTTCTTTGGGCGGTGCTGGAGACATGCCAGCACCGCCCATAGCAAATATCATTTCTGAACTAGGGGCTTTCGATTGTGCTAGGTTTGTGCTGGATTGTGCCCTTTGTCCCGTCGTTTGTGCTATGTCCCTTACAAAGTTATCCCGTTATGACCGAGTGTTGCAAAAATTTAATCGTATAAATATCGGATTATTTTTCGAATTGTATACAAATGTCATATATGTATATATTTTTCTATATTTATTTTACTTTTTCGCTATTATGGCTATTATATATTATAGGTATAGTGAAGATCGGAAAAAGCCGAAACGAATTGACTGTCAGGACGTTGTAGAGAATATTTAAAAGTTCTTCTAAAGCAAAAAAAAAAACCATATAAACACAACTACGTATAATATATGGTATATTGATTATACGACTGTCGGTGTATATAAAAAAAAAAGGACGTTTCAAATAATATTACATCATCTTTGATTTCGACAAAAAAATACATATCATAATATATACGTTAAATAACAAAAACGTACATTGGTTTATTAGGTTAAAAACGAAATATATTATTGTCTATATCGATAATTTTTTGTGCTGTCCGTATAAATAAATACGTTTAACTACGCCCGTCAAACTGAGATGTTACTGTAAATATTTATATTTTGATGGATATAATATTATAAATAATATGAAAAAATCGTATACGCTGCGTGTGACGTTTAAAAAAAAGAATAAAAAATAAAATGTATCTTATTAAAAACAGTGTACGTTATATACTTTGTAAAAAAATATTACCTACATATTATTACTGCGTATAATTAAACTATTTTTTATTTATTTTTTTCTACACAGACTTGGCCGTACAACAGTCAAAGCAACACAAAAGAATGTTCATCGCCCGAAGACGATTACAGATATTATTGTTATAATAACACATTGGAGCAAAAGTCGTATTCGACTTACGACGGTTACTACGCGTCATCGATCAATTCGTGAATGGCGAAGTTAACCGTACCTATTTATTATTTATATATAATATATAATATGATAATATACCGGCACGCGTCTCATCGTTGACATCCACGACTTCAATTATTTCATATTTGTCTTCGTGATTTTTATAAAACGAATATTATATATCTCATAATATAGTTTAAGGTGCCGTTTAAATATTGATTTTGATTTTGAACGTATTATAAATATGAGTCTCGTCAAATTATTATTTATTATTTATTAGAGCACGTACTACATATTACACAATACATATACGTATAATATACCTTCTATAGACTTTTGGAACGATTTGAATGTCGAGGACGAAAATAACATATAAAAAGATATCAATGCCCCGGAGTGTTTTATATATTCACGACGCGTAAAATTCGCAAATATTGAATTATTACATCATTCGAAAGTGAAAATTCGAGGAAATTAAATAATTACACCGTCCTCAAGACAAAAGTTTATATACTTTTATCCGAGATATTATTCTTATACCGAGTTAAAGAATTCTTATAATATATATATTAAGTGTCTAATATTAATTTGTAATATTTTACGCCCGTATTAATTAAAAAAAAAAAAAAAAAAGATTTATTTAATTGAATCTGCATAATATGTATTATATACACACGCCGAAATGACAATATTTAGTATGTTATACGCATAAAATTGTGGCAATCGTATTACGTTTTTCATACTTATACACGTATAATTGTAGTATGTATTTTATTATAATTAATTTTCACTCGGTCGGAAAATAAACAAATCGTATTTCCATTTCGTATGTACCGTGATAAAATTATATTTTATGACAATTAAGACCGATTCACACTCGTACGACACGACAGAGAGAAATCACGTTCAATTCATATACGACAGATTGATTTCAATTTTCGTTTCGAACGGTCGGAAATTATTAATTTCCAACATCAAACGTGTTTCGGAATTTAAAATTTGAACCTTTGGCTCGTGATGGCATTATTGCTCGACGCTGACGAAGAGGAAAATATGAAAAACATCAAAGTAAGTAGTCAAAAGACGATTAATATGGATTCAATTTAAGCTCAATTCACATTGAAGGTCTCGGTTCGGTCCGATCACGGTCAAGTTGTGGCCAATTCTAATTGTATAATTCTAATTATCGGTCAAAGACAATCAAATTTTAGACAGTTCGCTGGTTGCGATCAAGTGTTGTTGTTGTGGTTGTCGTCTGGGCAGTCTCGATTAAAAAACTCGTGGGTTGCCGCAATCTGAATCGTACATCGACCGATCAAGACCTGATCAGATCCATCCGTGACTTGACCGGTGACCGAAAGTGTGTACAGTTCCATTGGACTACTTGATAACGATATTGACCTGACCGTGATAGGACCGAGCCGAGATCGTCAATGTGAATTGAGCTATGTTCTATGATTTCGACAAGTACCGAACAGACGTGTCGTGTCGTGTCGTATGAGTGTGAATCGGGCTTTATTATAAAAGTAACATAAATTTAGTATTTTATTACTAAACCCAACAACGATGTTCAAAAATATTATTTTCAATATAATACGCGATAATGTTTTTATGTATATGTGTATTATTTTATTATATATTGTTTAAATTATATATTGGAGTCGATATATAAAGGAAAAAAAAGATACGATGTAATTTTTTTTCATTTCCATATTTATAGTGTAATATTAAAAGCGACTAAATCGTTTAATATTGTACATAATATAATATATTATAATATGTGTGAAATTAACACATATTTAAATTATTAATTGTATATCAGACGTATATCTTAATTATTAACTCTGTACAACAACTGGTATCTAACATACTCGTAATATTATTATATATAACTCCTTATATGAATATATTAATATGAACGTTAAATGTGTGCAATAAATTAATAATATTATATATTTTTTTATGCATAAATTATTTTTTATTTATTTTTTAATATTGTGGATAAAAATTATTTCCTAAAAAAATTGACGTTTAATCTTTATTGTTTTTTTTTTTAACAAAATTTTTTTTTATTTATTTGTAATAATGAAATTATATAACGTTCTGAACGAGTGGGTATAAGAAACACTTCAATGGAGTAAAACGTTAACATAAAAAAAAAAAAATCATATAATCATAGAGGAAAATTTTAATTTACTTCATATTATACTCATAAAGTCATAATATATATTAGGTATATGATTGACGATGATTAATGCGGTTATAGTACATATAAAGATATTAAATAATTATAACTATAAGATCATTCATCGTTGAGGCGAACGGATATATAATATTTGTTCGTAAAATATGAATAGTTCTTAATTAGATTTCGAATAGTATTAACTCCTCGAAATAATTAAATTAAAGATTATTGTTTATAAGTTACTTATTCGAAAATAATGTAGGGCGATTTATTGTTAACGTGTTCGCAGCTGTAATTTACAGTATAGGAAATTATAATATAATAATTAATTAAAATTAAGTTTTTGATTCAATTTATTATATTAGATTCATATTAATAATTCGACGGTATTTTGTTAAAAGGGCGTACCTATACCACTAAAAATCGAAAAATACGTTTTTGGTATCAAAATTTTCAGAAAAATCACGAGAATAATCTGATAAAAGGGCGTATTCAACTATAGAAAAATAAGATAGTTAGGTATACTGAATAAAAGATATCCAGACGCCCTTTTAAAAATTAAGATAATCTACACAAAATTGCTGAAAGGACTTATACCACATCGAATGTAGGTACCTATGTCAATTGTTAGAAGGGCATTTGTAAAAATGAAATTGTTAAAAAACTTAAGTATATCCCTATTATTTTTTTAAGGTTCTCAGAAGGGCTTCTATGAAATTCAAATTTTTAAAAGGGCCTACACCACATACATTTTTTTTTTTAAATTAATGGTAGCAATCAATATAAATTTAGTTTAGGCAATATATAATAAGCAATTTTTGTTCCAGGGAGTCTCATGTTTAATAATAATATATAAATGAATGTTCTATCTTTATAGAATGGGATTTTTAATCAGTTTTATTTGTTTCCTGAAAAAAAAGTAAAATTTGGTATAAGTACTTTTAACAAAATACCGTCGATATTCTTACAGCTGATTGGATTAATTTCTGATCCGGAAATAATTTTTAAAACGAACTTTCATTATGTTAAAAAAAATTTATTTTTAGTTAATTTTTTAGTAAAATATAATTTTAAATTACTTTGGAATTCGGATGGTATATACATTGAGAAAAAATCAATTTTTTCTCTATAGGTCTCTTGCAGTCTGGATCGAACGGAGTAAACTGGTGAAATGGAATTTTTAGTAAAAATTATATTATTTCCTATTCGGTTTTAAGGGAGGGGAAGGAAAATACACAAAATATAGGCACGATAAAAATCATCGTAATAAAACGATATTGTTTAAAAGACATGTTTTTATGATGTTTGATATTACGAGTAGGTATATGTAAAAAGACGGATAACGTATAAAAAATTATTTTTTTTTATCGGTTATTTTTATATTGTCCACTGAATATATTATAACATTTTACCGATACAATTAACGTCCAGTAAAATATAATTTATGTGTCAAAACAATTAACGTCCAGTAAAATATAATTTATGTGTCAAATAATTAAGGCAGGTGATAATTTCGTACTTATTATAATATATATAGTTAAAAAAAAATATTTTTAAATAATAATTTTTGTATATTTCAATATTTTTATTTGACTTGTAAATAATTATGGCAATTATTATCACGAATGTATCGTATGGAAGTACCTAATGTGTATAATCACATATACATAATATATATGTTATTTAGTAGGGCATTATTATCTTCGCGTGCCTTACCACTCATAGGAATACAGGCAATTTATAATTACAAAGTCTACACTCTATATAACGAATTATTACTTTTTAAAATTGTTACACTTTTTTAAATTTCGTTAAAAGTTTCGCGGTATAAGAACTTTTCTCTTTTTTATTATTAGTCATCCGAGGTCTAATTATAAACTTGGAGTTTACTGAAGTTCTGAAAATCGTATATACGCAATTGAACGTTTTGTAGGCATTAATATAATATACCAAACAATATATTATTAATTAAATATTTGAATAATAGTATAATAGAACGGGGAATGGCTCCTATACGCGGGATGTACCTATATAACAGACGCGTTTTAAAATCTTCATTATCATTATTCCAAGATTTCTCAACGTTTTAGCGACTTATAAATATAATATTCTCTCCTCCGAAATTGATTTATTACGAATATATATTTAATATTATTATACCGCACATTTATATTTATATATACCTGGGTATATTATTTAAAAATTCGCGATTTTTATATAATATTAATTATTATAATATTACGTTCATAAACGCGTACAATCGAATTATGTTAAAAATTAAAGATCATGATTAAAAAGATGAGCTGATACTGTAGCTGTGTAAAGAGGATATATAGTGTTGAATTTTGATTAAAAATCGAATGAAATGATAAATCGTTACGTTCATAAAACGATTCTGAACCTGCAAGTTCAGTCTGATAATAATATAACGTATCGATTAAAATTTTTATTAAAAATATAATATGCGCACGGATAAGGGTTTCATCAAACATTATGGAGATAAAAACGAGAATTTTATGAAATATTCAAAGTTTTGTATTTCGTAGAAAAATTAACGTAATCGTTTGAAAACTTTATCGCGTACGAATAGTACCTCTACCTATAATACGAACGCCAGATAAAATTTTCTAAGTTTTTAAATTCAATATTCCTCGAGCTATCGTATAAAACGTTGAAATGGATTTTGTCAAAATTTAAATTTTCCCGTATTTTCGTCATTTTTTTTTTTTTTTTGGTAGTTTTTACTACCGCATATAGGCTCGATTTTGAGATATTCGAAAAATGACCTAAATATAAAGTACCAACTACATCCGATTTCAAACAGGAAACCTATATATGCTATTCGTGAAAATCGGAGCATTATTTCTGGTCGAAAGAGTGTCTTCAGACATAAAAACATATAAAAAAGACGCAAATCATTCGCTTCGCTAAGAATCTAAAATTTAACGATTTGTAAATTATATAAAAAAACATTTGCAAGGATTAAGTCGAGGAGGTTATAATGCATACATTTGGGATAAGATTTTAAAGTCGAATTTATAATCATATACGAACTTTTCAATGCGGGTTTTGTTTATACGTACACGCATTATTTTACTTTATTTTATTTATCTTTGTTCACTGGATGAAATCGTATAATATTATGTCATATGTATATGTGCAAAACTCGATAAAACAAAAATTTGTAACTTGTAATAAAGTCTTGGCGTTTTAATTTTTGCCATTATATCGGTTTTCTTCTTATTGTTATTATCCACTAAAATAATAAAACGGGAGTTTTTTTTTTTGGTTTTTATATGCATAAACACGAAATCGTTTTTTGTTCAATTTTCGCACTCGGGCGCTTCAATTTTATGTAATATAATGTATGAAAAAAAAAAAAAGAAAAAAAATATATAAAAATTTACACGATCAATATATTATAATATTATTTACACCCTCGTCAGGTTACGTCGAACGTTATATTATATTTCGTGAAACGATTTAATAACCGATTCGTGGGCCTTAGGACGGGAAACGGGAGCTAACATCAAAAGAGCAAAACTGATCCGAGCTGGTCGAAAGTCGAAAGTCGAAACGTTTTGTTTTTTACAGCTGGAAACAAATTCCATTCGCACCGATAGGAAATAAAACCGAACAAGACAAATTTTTTTTTCGCCAGTCGTCAAGATGACATATGAGATCTGACGAAGATGACGTTGTTATACCGCTTTAGTGGCGATTTTTGTTAAATAGTGAAAAAAACGAAAATAAAATTTGGGCACACGAAATAAATAAAAAAACGTATACGGAAATACTTTTAAATAGTTTAAAAATAAATAAATAATTTAACTGTTGATTTAATTTTAATTACGTAATCATCGTGTAAAAAGTGAAATTATTTTATTTTTATAAACTGTCCTGATGTTTTCATTTCTATGCTAATTTCATTTCATATGATAGTCTTCGATAATTTTATTGCTTTGATCTTTATCGGTATAATAGTGAATAAATTTTATTAAAAATTCAATTCTTCCGGATCACATCCCATTTTAAAACACTTACGAAGTATTTTTTATATTAAAAAATTTAAAAAATCTGTGATTAACACCAAAAGAACGGACGTTCAGGTGTATACTACGAGTATATAATAAACCAGCGACTTATTTTGTTTTTCGTGCGTTTTGCTCGGAGGAAAAAAATAGAATAACCAGACCGATCACATTTTGCTCTGTCTCGTCGTGTGTTAATGTCGACTGAGATTATTGTTCTAATTTGTTTCAAACGGTTCCGAGTGACTCGGAGCAATTTTAACATTTAACTTTAAACGCTTAAAGAAGAAGACGATATTTTTAAAAAATTTTTATATGAAAAAGTATATTTTATTATAAGCGAAATTTCGTATTTAATGTTTTTATTTTATTTTGAAATATAAATCGTATACTTTTTATAATATATATAAAAAAAAAAGAAAAAAGATATACCATTATAAAACTCGGAATTTTGATTTGATTTTTTTTTAGCGGACTCCCAATATGTATGTGTTGTTTGTTATTTTACAACGTTATTACATAATATATTCAGTTTTCAAATTTTCCACACGCACGCATTTTTCTCTTCTGATTAAAATTCTTCCATATACGAGACGCGTCTTATTTTTTCACGTCACTTTATATTTGTATTTCGAGTCGTATACATTTCTTTTTTTTTTGTAATTTTCTTCCGTTTCGCACACACCGATAAAAGTTTCTCCGCTGTGTAATTTATTGTTTTAGTTCGCTTTTCTCGGTTAAAAACATAATTTAGGTATCATATACCTACACGTACCTATTTTTCCAATATTTTTTTTTTTTTTTTTTTACCTGTAAGTTTGTGAAAACGATTTGTCGTCCGACGCGGTTTTTATTGACAAAAATATCGTACACTCGCGTTTCTGTATATTATCTATTATATTATAATCGTATATAAAGTAGTTTGTGTCATCGCGACGATTCGAAAGTGATTAATGAGAATCACTCGTGACATTACACCATCATCGTGAATCACGAGGATTCGATATAGAGGTATGAAAATTCGCCGACGTGTATAATGCACGTGTCGATAGATAACATATTGGATACGACGAAAGGTGATGCGACTATCATGAATTCATAACATATAGAATCATTTTGTGACGAACGTCGTTATATGACGTCTTTTGATATATATATTATAATATTGTGGCCCATTTGAAATTCGAACGTCGGAAACGCATACGAAATCAAAATACGACACCGTTTTATGCACGAGGGTTCGATCGGAAACGACGCGAACGGACGTATACGGATGTAAAAAACTGACGAAAAAAATAAAAAAAAAATATCTTGTTATCAGAGACATATATAGAGAGATAAGAGTATGTTTGAAGTTTTGACGGAGGTTGCGTAATAATATAATTATTGACAGATATGGCGAGATGTTCATTTTTTTCTTCTGTATATTATACATAATAATATTCACCATTCATGCGGTCATCGACCATTTTTTTTAGAGCTTCGCACGTTTTTCCTCCCCGCGTCTTTTTTATTCTGTCCGATAAGAGTGTTTTTTATCCTTTGATCTTATATGTATGCTGAAGTTTTTTTTTTATTACGTGTCGTATATATCACGTAGTCCTACCGCTTTCTTCTTCTTTATTTTTTTTCAATTATTTTCATTTTTTCAGCACATTCTGACGCGATTCTGACCAGTCTTTTCTCGACGCCATAACGTTTAATTATTATTAATAGGACGTGAACAATTTAGAATTTATTTTAGATTTTCACATTATATTTTATATCCGTATATGCGAAAAACGATCTTCCTCCCCTCGCCGCGAAGCGAAGGTGAACGATGTATACAATCTCCGAAGCGGAACCGAACGAAACGTAGATATAATATTATAAATTGAGTGCGCGGATCGTATCCATAAAATATCATACGTTATATACGTCGAGATGATAAGGACCGAGGAGACACGATTAATTATTTTTATGTCGTGAAATGCGAACGTTTCGTGTCGAGGCGTAATCGTGCGTGACCTCCGCGAGAAATATTATATACGATTGATTGATAACGGACGATAAAACGCGTTACATAGAAAATCGTCATATCGCCTGATGTATTAATAATTTCGCGCGTTTTAAAAACCGTTTGCCAGTGCAATATGTTGTATTGGTATATAATATACGGTAACAACGCTAATAACATCGTGTTATGATATTTTAAACTGTTTCAATTTTTTTTTTTTTCGTATTTTTGCAGATATTCTCGTGAAATTTCACTCACAGTAACATCGATCGGTTTCACTTGTTCGGTGGCAGAACTTAGGGAAGAGTGAAACGTAAAAATTTTGAAATTTTAAATATTAATATAATTTTATTTATTTATTTTTTTTTAAATCGAGTTTTATTTATAAATTTAATTTAAATAGGTAATTAATATATTACGAGTTTCTCACTAAATTATGTTTTTATACGCATCATTAAAAAAAAAAAAAAATTCGATTATTAATATAGGTTTTACCCCTAGAGTAAAAATAAATTTCTGGATTCGTCCCTGCGCGGGATATTTATAATCACGTTGCGGTCGCAGGATTTTATCCATGAACGGATGCACCAAACCGTTAAACTTTGCAGGGACAATACGACGACAGGGTTATAATTATTATAATAGTTTATTTAACAGAAAAGAAAAGAAAATAATGAAAAAAAAACGGGTCAATTTGTCATTCGGAGGCGATTAGAACCCCAAAAAACCACCCCCCGTTGACACGCCTCCGTCGTACGAACGCACACACGAACGATAATCGAGATAAAAGTATTTACGACACGGACGTTTAAATTACAACCCGCAGAGTATACGTGGAATTATATTATGAAATATTTGCCGTTTATCAAAAGAATAGAATATGAAAATAATTATAATCGCCTAGAGTAATTATTACGTTCACCGCGGGTGAACATTTGTATATATAGTACAGTCCTCGATATAATTTTGGCAAAATTTTATTCCTTTGGCCATACGTTATTATTATTATTATTATTCTATTAATATCGATTTATATTAAAAACTTGGTTGCTAAATGTTAAAAATATAAAAATAAAATCATTTTTAACCTAGGTATATTATATAGGTGTACTTAGGTTAGGTATACCTAGATATTTTTTTCCGCACGAAAAATGAAAATATTATATATTATCGTTTTAAAACAAAAATTTCAAGTTAGGTATAAATGGTATGGTATACGATGAAAAATCCAAACGTTAAAACGCCATTTGGCATTCGAAATTTTTTTAAACGTAACACCCATTATACAATATTTTTAATAATAATTGTTTAAGGGCCGGAGACGTTTCGATGACCTCTGACGATTGTACTCGGGGGGTTTCCTCGGTCCGTTAATAAATAAATACGGTTATAAATCAATCGGGCGATCGTCGAGTCGACGGGCGTAAAATTTTATCGCAACAAATTCGGAAAACGATTTATTATCGCGATAATTGATATTATTACACTTAACAGTTAGCGTTCGGTTAAACGATAAAAGAGGAAACGTTGGTTTCGAGTGAAAACATTTAACCCGACGACCGTCGTATAATATATTAAAAAAGTGCGAATAACGTTTTCGTCGGGCAGAAATAATAATATTATTTTTTCGTGACCCAGTTTCTAACCTATACGCAATATAAGTATAAATATAAAATAATAATAATAATAATAATAATAATAATAATAATTATAATATTATTGTAAAATAGATGCACGCGCGATGATACGAGTAAAACAAACAAGCGGAGCGTCCGCGTCGCGACCAGTACCAGATGATAATCGCATCCGACCGAAAGGCCGTCGTCAAACCAACAAACACAACAACAACAACGTGTCGTCACGATTCGAACGATAAAACGATGTTACATGTCATTATATAATTGTATACGTTTCTTTTCGATTTGTTAAAAAGTTTGTGCGATTTATTCTTATTATATATTTTAATTTCGTCGGATATCCGTTTCTTTTTTAAATTTCCTTCTTTTTTTAAGGCAGAAAAAACCTCTCACGATTTTTGGGGCGTCTTTTTCGTTCGTCTCATCACATAAGAACACATTATAAATTATATCGTTTTAAAACCCAACCGATTCACGCGTTTGTTTTCTCAGGACGTTCGACGGGAGGAAAACGCGTGTTTAATTACATTCGACCAAATGCGGTTGTTTACACAATATTTTCAAAATAATAATAATAATTGTATTATGTTTTCGCGTCGGAGTCGACGCCGTCATACCAGCCGTGATTTGGGTCTGTCGAGACCGTGTAGAGTTTTTATAAACAAACCGTATTTTTATGTGAAACGTTCACACGAACGAAAAATACTCAAGTACGTGATTTTGTATACGTAACGAATAAAATGTACATACGACGAACGTTTTGGTAATAAAATACGGAGGTTAAACGAAATCGAAAAAACGTCCGACGTTTCCGCGACTTTTGAGCATTGAAAATCGAATAAAAAAATGACGACGATTCGAGAGCGCTTCGCCGCGAACCGCGGAATCGAGTTCCGATTCGGATTTCGCGCCTAGAGGAAATATTTTTATATGATGATATTAATTTAAACGCCAATGTTTTTTTTTTTTGTTTTGTTTCATTTTATATAATATCGTCATTCAAAACGTGCGCTTGAACATCAGAGAATCGTACAGGTGTATAAAATAATTTTAATTAATTTTAGTTTTTATCTTAAAAAAAAAAAAAAAAAAAAAAAAAACGAAAGAAAATTTATACGTTTTAATAATAATATTTGTATATAATTAATATATACACACGTCCGGTTTCATAAAAAATAATACATCGGAAACAAAAACAATAAAACTTAAATAATATCATATACTTATCATTATATAATATTATATAGTACCTATATCAGTGGAGTATCCAGGGGGTTTAAGGGTTCAACCCCTTTAAGTTTTTCAACTCCTTATTAATTTATGTATATGAATATTTTTTGAACAACCCCCTTCACACGTTTCCGGTTACGCCACTGACCTATATACTTATAATATATTATATATAAATACAACAATATATTGAAAACGTGTTCTATAAACTAATAATATATAAATATTATGCGTTATAATAATAATAATTATACACTCGTATTATATTATAATATAGTACAATATAATTATTATTTTCTTTTATTATTATTATTATTATTACGATACTTAGTCGATCAAACATATTATTATTAAATGCAAAACATAATATATATAACGGCATAAATATCGAATACAAAATATATATTATATGCATAATTATAAATATTACTTATTACACATAAGTTTCAAATAATTTAAAACAGTTAACCCTTTAACCGATCAATGACTATATGTTGTGTTATCGGAGGAGAAAACGCGGCGATTTATATATATATAACAAAAACGTGTATATAATAATAATTTATTTATATAGTATATAGGTACGTATTTAAATAAAGTACGATTAACAGTAATAATAATAATTAGTCATTATCGGGAGGGGGGAGGTTATGATAAGGCAGGATTTTTTTTTTTTTTTTTTAAAGTAAATCGAGTCGATCGATTACTACGGTTTAGCTTTAGCACAATGTTTTCGGGTAATATACGCATGAACGAACGGGATGGGGGCGTAGGAAAATTAACATAACCATAAATACGATTTACGTGTAATCTCGTTTTTGACCGATAATAATATTGTAAAATGTTCATTTTTGCACAAGGCTTTCATCGATAATTTGCATTATTCATTGTATTTCAATAATATAATAATATATATTTATTTTTAGTTTTTTTTCTTTTTTTTTTTTTTTTTTTTGCAATTCGTATCTACAAAATAATAACAACAAAAATAATATTAATAAATAGCGCGTTAACAAATATCTTACAGTTAGACGAAGTTTGATTTAATTATTATTATTATTTACTATTAAATATAATAATTGTCTAATAGTATGCAACACAGAAACGAAAAAAAAAAATTCAAAATAATAATAATTTTATATATAATAACCGATAATATAGTTTGAAGATAAAAAATCAAAAAAATCAATAATAATCATTTAATTATTGTTCGTTGTATCCGTGTGAATCCTATACCGACAGAGATACGAAGCTGTTGTATTGCGTGATGTTTCTCTTTAATATATCAGCACACGGGCCCAAGACTCTTTCAAACCTGTAATGAGAAAAACAAAACGCATTTCTTAGTAGAAGACACTTTATAATGAAATCTTCAAGTCTAATTCAAGTCATTTCAAGTCCGATTGTATTATTATTTTGTCCTTTTCCATTTCAGATATCGAACTATATAATGGACCCATAATTAATTTTTGTTATAGGTATACAAAATTATAAACTTACATTTATTATAATTCAAAAACTTAATTAATAGTTTCATCGTGAAATTTCATGTTTATAAATTATAGATTTGTTCATTTTTTCAAAATTCCGAGATATAATATTGTATAATAATGTTATTATACGTTGAACACGGTACACACACAGGCGAGTATCTAGTTTTATTTCGGAAAGGGGGGGAGGGCTTATTACAATTTTTAACATCATAGAGTAAAAATATTAATTTTATATTTAATACGTCATAAAAATATATTTATTACGATATAAACTATAATAATAAGTACCTTATACTAATTAATAAATAATTAATACTGTGAACATCTATTATAGTTGGTCTATTATTGTAAATTTGTCTAAAACCAAATTATCTGTTATAAAAATATCTTTATGGATATTTAATAACGATAAATCAATAAGATGATCAATAATATATAAATTCAAACAGAAATTATGATTTATAATTTATACCAAGGAGCCAAGGACTACCGTAGTTAAAATTGTATTTTCGTACATCAAGTCAACATCGTCATCACATTTAACAATGAACACAATCGAATTTTTAAAAACCTTTTTTTAGACATTTCATAGGGAAGGGCTGAAACCCACTCATCCACCCCCGCACAAACAATATGGTTATAAATTTATAACTTAAATTGTACGTACAAATGTACAATAGGTTTGAAAAAAAAATTATAATTACTTATATCTGCAGCTTTTATACTCGTAACAATGATAAATGGAACTATAATTAATTTGGGATTGTTATTTTTTGGCACAGTTAATGTAACAAGTATCCATCATAGTATTTACTTAGTTGGGCATCTTCGCCAGAATTCCACGAATTCGTCGAGTTCAAAATAAATGAAAATAATAACAATTCCCCTAAAGTGTCGTATAAATACGAGTATATTCATTTATTTTCTTCTTTAATATTATGTATATTAGTTTCTTTTTTTTTTACGATCTAATTTTTATCGCCGGATAACTTTAATTTAATAACCTTTGTCGTTTAACGTCGAGTTTTTTTTTTATTAGTCCGAAACTATAAATATTAACGTCAATAATTTTAATCTGTTTTTTATGATTCACAACACGCAATAAATCACTCTTATCATTTTTACATTTCATCAACTTACTATACAAAATACAACCACTAAAATATTTATTCTTTTGTAAGATATTATACTTCTCTTGTCTGTTATAGTTAAAATAAATGCAACGATATACTTTAACGTATATTATGGTAATGCTATTTTGTATTGTAATTTTAGGTACGTATTGAAAGAGCTGACGCGTATAAAAATGGAAAATATGACGAACGAACGAACGTGAGAGGGTTTAGTTATTTGTATGAATTTTTCTCATGGATGGAATGAATGTATGAAACTATTATATCTAGTGAAACTTGTTTGTTTAACGTATATAATATTATATTGGCACCAGTGAAATTCAATACCAATCTTAATATTTTATCATAGTTAACGCACCTACCCCCAAAAAGACTAATAGGGTTGTCTTTTCGTGCATTCTTTATCATTTATTTAATTATAATACTTTACATGATTTCTGATTGTACTTATTATAATATACGCAAACGACCGCGAGCGTAACTCAAACAAAAGTGATTTTCAATGGCGGAGTAGAATATATCGAATAACAATATGTCAATATTATACGCGCATTAAATATGAATATTAGATATTACCAAATTCAGACGTTTGGTTTGGACGTATGAAAATGAATGAAAAATAAAAAAATAATCACTCTTACCGATTTTGTTATTTGTACATATTATGCTGATCGCGAATTATTCATTAGAATAATCTAAATTAAATTTACCCGGATTTTAAGTTTTACCTCTTTTGCACACATATATACGATATTTAATAGAAATGAACACATGTCGTTAAAGTAATGGGATTTAATCGTATTTCCAATTCTATAAAATGCCTGTGATCTCGTAATCTTGTATTTTTGTTTGTTTATTGCAGCGTTATGTCGATAACTTTCAATATCTGAATATCTGATGATGAAGTTTACCAAAAGTAATTTTCCGAGTATAGAAATCGTTTGCGCGTGAAATCAAATTTATTTTATTTTTTTTATCATATTTAAGTATATATTATAAATCTTTTCGAAATATTACGCAAGTTTGTAAAACGGTTTTTGAAGAATAGAAAAATTGTCGGCGGGAGTTTTATTTATAAGTCTTTACACACGCTTATGATTAATGAATAAATAATTTAGTAAATGCCAAGTCGTTTAAAGATTCTATTTACGAATATTATGTAGGTAAAATGAATAATATACGAAAAATAAAAATAACTTTCGTACAGCAGTTGTTCAACTGAACGTAGGTAAATTTAACGAGATGCACACAAAATGTACGTTGTCTATCTATAATTTAAAAATGTTAATATAAATATAATTTGATTTATACAACAAATATTTTTGCACTTTTGTGACTTATTACGATTTTAATGGAAGAAAAAGTAATGATTTTTCCCCCGATACACTCTATAAAACAGAGAACAGACACTTCAACGGTTTTTGATCATTTTTAAGTTTAATCGAATTCGAGTAAATTCGGAGAATACGGGCTAAATTTATATATTTCTGGTCATATTATATTATGTGTACATTAATATTCTCAATAATCGTACTATTAAATTACATTAAATCACAATTTAATTTAAATATTAATTTAAATTTAATTACTAATGGAATTAATTTATATAAATTTAAAATTGGATAATAAATTATATTAAAAATTAAATTATAATTGCTGCATCATTGGAATATTTCTGTCACGCGGGATCCAAAACATCTGCATTGTATTTTACATTAAACTGTTAAATAAATACAATAATATTATAAAAGCAACTTAACCGAGAAATACGACGATGAAATTGTCATAATTTTATTTTGTAATGCTATTTAATTTTATTATTTTTAAATTCAATGGCTTTGTTGAAATTCATTTTTTTTAAACATTTTTTTTTTCTTTGCGTAGTTACGTGAAAATTAATAAAGATTCATTATATTTGTTAAGGAATAAAAATAAGCTATATTTTATTTATGTTTTAAACTTAAAATGATTATTTATAATTTATTCGTATAACTGATGATGAATTAAAATATTTTATAAGTAGATATCATAACGATATATTGGAGTCAAATATTTCGGTTTTAAGAATTTAAATTTATTAGTCTATTATTTTAATTTTCCATTAATTGGTTTTGGGGTGGATTGTAATTTGAATGATATTTAAGTGTAAATCGTGAAACAAATTTTACTTTGTACTTAAACGTTCTATTTTAATAACAGCGTATAACAGACACTTTCATACAATTTATTTTATTTTATTTTATTTAAAATTAATTAGTTAAATTTAAGTCTACTGTTTATTTGTTTATATTATAAGCATATTTTTCAATTGCAAGAAATTTTGAGAATAATTTAATATTTAAATTTGTTATTACTTTATTAGATATAAAAAGTTTATATGAAATAAATAATATAGACATTTTGTCACAATTGGATTTTTATCATATTATATTATTTTTTAATTCATTTATCTACAGGATAATTGATTTTTTTTTTTAGTTTTGTCGATAGCTGATTAATTTTATAACTCGATTGAAATTGATTAAATAACATTAATTAAAACGTCAATGGAACGGCAATTTGAAGTTTTTAACTTTTAACAATTTCACCAGCAAGTTTACACAATCCACTTATACTGACACGATGTCTTCAATTATTTTATTTTATTCATTTTAACTTTGATTCGCCTGTATATGTTATAAATTATAATATATAATTTTAAAATGAAACTCATATCGTTAATGATTTTGTACGATTACTCGACAGATTTGGAAATAGAATAAAACTAATTTTATATATTATATGTTTAAAATGTTTGAAGTGAACGAAACGAAAACGTTCATATTGATATATTATTATTTATTACAGACAACATATTAGGACGTTTGACTTTAGAGATTAAAGCTTTTAGTGAATTGTACGTTTATGTTTTGGGGAAAGGTTATACACAAACGCTTTTAGAATTATATAATTTATCTTTGTTCTTCATTGAACTCTAGACAAACGGGTATTGTAATAATATCGTACAGTTCAAAACACAATGTATGGTATAATACCTCTATACATGTTATATTATACTTTATACGTAGGTAGTTATGGGTACACAATATGTAGATACGCATATCGATATAATTTTTAAGAAAATTAAATTAACCATTATTTTAAAATTTAAAATACTCGGTTATAAATATAATAGGTGAAAAATGATTATTTTTAACCGATTATAGAAATGATATAGGTTCGATATTCAAAACAAAAATCATACTTAATTATTTTTTATCCCCCATATAGTTTAATTAGTGTATAATTACATTTAACAAAGTGATTCGAAATCATTGCTTTCAAAACGGGCCGTGCTAAATACAAACTATACAGCGCAAAAGCGGAAGCCGCTACGCTGGACGGTCAATAATTGTATAATTATATTATTTTATCAATGCACTATATCTATATATACAGTGTATCAGGCGCAGAGAGCAGTCTAGAAGGTATTCAACGATGCATTTGATGGTAAATTTACAGATCGATTTTTAAGCTTTTAGAGAAATTAGGTTACTATAGCGAAAAGTACCAATATCTATATACACACACACGATAATTTTATATTTTTATAAAACAGAATCGACTCGGACCCTCCAAGTGTATATTATATTAAATAAAAAATAATTGATTTTACCCGATTGTGGGTATAAACATGGTACACTATGTGTATAACAGATACCAGGTAAACGAGTAAAATAATTCTGTTAAAACATTACCTAGCACGATCGAGTTTCACGCACTTCAGCGGTCCATTGGCCACCACCGTTGCCGCTCGTGGACGGTCGAGTAACAGCGCGATTTCACCTGAAACACGCGTTAAGAATTATAATTAGCGCAAAATAAACAACGAATTATCCGAGTATACAAGAAAAAAAAAGGTTCGATCGATGGACTGTGTCACCGCGGACGAGAAGAAGAACGATTGTTCCCTCTTCACCTCCCACCTGCGCACAACGTCCGGTTAGAAATAATAGGTACGATGGCGCTATTTATTTATATATATATATATATATATAACATTATTATTATACACGTGTATTATTTATTATTTATTCGGAAAAAATCGATATAAGACCGCCGTTGGACAACGGTCGAGGAAATAATATATAAATAAAAAATGTATTAAATCAATTAGGCCTCGCGATAGACTGCGAGAGAAGTACACTATAAATAAATCCCGGATTTTTTCGCGTTGTAACAACGTACGCACAAGTTTTTTTTATTACCGAGTTCGTCGATGACATCGATATCGAACGTATTATTATTATTATTATTATTATTATTATTATTTCGTGTTCGACGATTGATTTTCGTCACATTTATACAGCGGAACTGACGAAATATTGCGGTATCCAGAATACTATACTCTAGCTATATATATACAATACACGGAAGGACAGAAAACTTGACATTCGACAAAACAGGAATAATATTTCAAATTGGAGATCCGTCGGTCTCTGGATATCGATCGTTCTTCTCGAGTTCGCCACACGGTATAATATAATATTACGCATATACTCGGTATATACTCGGTTTCGGTTCACAAATCTACATAATATTATTGCCGGCGATGTGAAATATTATCATCGTGCGCTGACAATGATATAATATTATAATAATATATTGATACGATTCGGGAGACGAAATAATGATTTATTATGTGTACTCGTCGTTTTGTCGTCGAATTGACCGAAAAAAAAAACAACGTATAATATATAATAATATTATCGTGAAACATCACTTTGCGTTAAACGACAACGGCAAACAAAAATGTGCCGGCCGAAAAAGATAAAAACGCCTCTGCGTATAATCACGTAAAACAATACGAGGCGTCATCAATAATATTATTATTGTTATTATAATAAATAATACGGTATAAACTACAGTCGGCTGATAATAGACGTCGTCTATTTGTGTACAAATGATATTATGTACATATTATGTACATAATACATAGATAATAATTGATCGACAGCACGCGAATGTATAATTAACGGTCCCGGGGATAATTGACGATTATTGCACGATTTTCCACACCTATATAATTATTACACTACACCACGCATGGTTCGCCCATAATAATAACAATAATAATAACAATAATAATAATAAATAATTTCGAGTTCACTAGATTACTAAACAATGTCTATGTTATCTCAATTAATTTCCTTCTTCCCCAGACTACTACAAACGACGATTCATTATATTAGATATAGAGGTACATACCGAAATAATCGGACGGAGCTAGTCTTCCGACTTCAATTAAAGTCTCGCCTTCCACCCGCTGCTGCAAGACGAGCGCCGTCCCTTCGACTATTATGTAGAAATCGTCCCCTTGTTCGCCTTGTCTGACAATAGTTTCACCGTCGTCGAACGAAACGGGTTCTAGGGCGTCCGCTACAGTCAGTCTTTCCCATTTGTCTAGACTTTCTGCAAAGATAATAACATAACATGTGTATATTGAATATTCTACATTGTCATCCATTTCTCTATTGTTATGAGTTTAAAACACAATGCGCTAAGGAATCGACAAAATACATTTTTATCTTTTTAAATTACGTTAAGTAGATATAAATACATTTTGAAACACCATACCACCGTATTATTGCAAATCACGTATAGGGTTCAGTGGTGTATTTTTTTTTTTTATCTTTTTAAAAGTTCCACCTTAAAACGTATTATAAATTTTCATATAGGTTAATATTAGAATTTTATACGTGCGTGTATTTTTAATCAAAAATGTTTGTATAAAAATATTTCTTAGAAAAATCGAAAAAAAATAGGACACCCAGCTGCGGTAGTTAAAAAAGACGAGGGATTTTAATGTTTAAAATGTATAGTGTTTTTTTATACGAGCAATACAAATATTGTTCTGAATACAATTATATAAAACTGATAATATAATTTCTTTAAAATAGCCTTAGCCCCTAAAAAGCCCCAAAGGGTTAGACAAACGATAATATTATAATAATGATATGATAAGTATGGATATAATAATATGATGTGATCACGATATAATAAATAATATTATGTTATTAATTGTTTTCGCAAAGTGTTGATTATTATTATAACCGTACGACGCACATCGGAGTTAACACGTTTTGCGGATGATACGATACGACGAAGTCAAATCTAATAAGAATCACTGTTAATAAAATATATCGACGTCAGCCGGATGCAGAGAATAATAATTGAAACAATGCAATTGACGTGATTAATTTTTCTGTCAAAAAGGGTTTTATTGAAAACATAAAATTGAACGTTTTGTGATCACCCGGGGTTTTTATAATTATCAATTGAACGTATTATTTAATTTTCCTTAAATGGAGATTTGTTTTTGTTCTCATATCGATTTCACTAATTAATTATATTAATATCCATACGTGTTAACACAAACGTAATTAAAATAATTTAATCAAATTTGTCACTTGTGAAATCGATATACATTTTTAAAGAATTTATCAGTACCTATAGTTATATTTTATTTCCATATAGTTAATTCAATAATGTAACGGTAAACGTATACCTATTTAGACATAAATATCACGTCTCACACGTATGTACGGAAACTATAGAATAAGCTCATTTATTTAGTTTTTCAAGAAAATACTACACGTTATACCATTATTATATATAGTTGAAGTTACGATAACTTTGTTTTTTTGTTTTTTGGTTTTTTTTATATATACAGAAACCCAAAGCATAAAATGTTTTTTAACCTTATTAGATTTAGGACGGAAAACTTTTTAATATTGTTTAATACTATGAAATAACCGATTTATATTGTCGATTTTTATATATTAAAAACGAAATATGTAATTTATTTACAATTTTTTTTAACGGAAATCAATATTATTATTACATACTCGTATAGCAGAATTAATATTATAAGAAAATAATATTAACGAAATGCTAATATTAATTTAGATATTTATTCGTATATTAATTATTGCCAGTTGAGTTTATATTTAACATTAAATCACGGTTATTAGAAATATTTGGATAATCTGTACATTATCATAATTGTAGTAGTATTATAATAATCATTACAAAAATTGAAAAATGTATTATTTAATTAATTATTAATTTTCTTTTACGTTTCAAACGTTAAATTTTAGAATGTCGCGTGATGAATTAAATAGGAATAATAAAAATAAAAGTTCAAATGTAAAAAATATACCTAAATTTATTCGTATAAAATATTACTTTAACTTTTCTAATAAAACATTACGAATGTTTCTGTTGTTATATACAAGTTTTTATTATTCGATTCATATAAGTTTGGAATATATATATATATATATATATTTTTTTTTTTTTTAAAAAAAAGAATACTTCACTTTATAACATTCGTATATAATAATATAAATGAATGAAATGACATCTGTGTACGTGCCACTATAGTGATATACATTTTTACTACGAATAATATAACATATATTATTATTAATATTATTGATGATATTGTGTATTCTAGCATAATATACAAAGCACATGTTAATTAATAATATTATTCTTGTTTTATGTAATCAGCATCATGACGATTCACTCGGACTACAAAACAGAAAGTAATTAATTATAAAGTAGATTTGCGTATTAATTAGATATTCCTCTCGAAGCATTTTTTTCTTTTTTTATATTTTATATTGTTATTTGTTAGTATTATTAAACAAGTTATACCTGGAGTAGTTATTATTTAATTTACGAATATAAATGTATTAAAAAAAATTATAATTTAACGGACAAAAAAAAAAAAATATATATATAGGTAGGTATACCCAAATCATATTTATTTAAAATAACATTCATTAACCGATATCTATAATTTTAATAAGAAATGTTAATTTATTATTATGTAAAAGTGATTAATAACAGTTACTTTATAAATGTACAAATGTAAATTAAATATTATAATAAATTGCATATTTCCCTTATTTATTTTAATAAATAATTTATTGTACTATTCATTTGATTTAGACCTATATAATACAATTTTAATTTGGGCCACTCTCGTGAAATTCTTAAAATAATATTATCCTATAATTGTTTGTAAATTATTCTATTTGTTGTAACTTTAGAGAAATATTGACAAAGATAACTGAAATTGTGTGATAGAATATTCATCATGAATTATTATATTCGTATTTCACCCTTATATAATTATTGTGTGTTATGTGTAGAAGTTTACGAAGACGAATTCACAAAAATATTACATTAAAACGTCTTAATTAAAGTTTTTTATGTATAATTTTTAAACTAGTGTACATATATAGTATATTTTTTTTAATGTTCTAAAAAGAAAGTTATTTGAGATTTGATAATAATTATATTTTTTATCGTAAATATTTTTAATTTGTCCAAAAGTTTAGCTACAAATATATCATAATACACCTATATAAAATTGATGTTCATAATTATCACTGGGTATATACAACTTATAGAATCTAAAAATAAAAATTTACATTTTTTAAACGGTATGACATTAAAATTATTTTTTTTTATGAAATTTTATGCTTTTCGTATAATTTATAATGAATATTAGACACTAAAAAAAAATTCAAGTAAACTAGATTTTCCCTTTTACGATAAAAGGTGTAGATGCATATTTATTACATAAGTATGCCCCACAGGAACAATATTTTGTTATTTCATATTGCATAATACATCAGTTTACATATCAGATTTATATATTTTTTTACGAGTGTATTTCAAAAATAAGAAGACAACGAATTCCAACTTTCTAAATTCAAGTAAAAAATGTATATAGTAAAAAAAAAAATTATGGATTATGTAAAAATTTTATTGAAATTAAATTTTAAACTGCTTCTAGTAATAAATCTCACTACAACAAATAAAAATAATAAAATCAATCTATTATATATTGAGCGAGAATTTTTTTTATCGTTTCAGTACCCATTTGATGGTTTTATATTATTCCATAGGTGTTATTTATTTCATGAATTGTGGTCATTAATAATATAGTAGAGAGTAGTAGACTATGAAATTCGGGAGTAATATATACGCGAGTGTATCAAAGTAAGTAAGTATTCGTACCTATAATAAATTGATTTTTCTTGGAAAACTGTAAAATAGATAATAAATATTTATCTATATTTTATATAAGTTTAATTTTTCCAAAACGCATTAAAGTTAAAACTAATTTAAATAGTAATAATATTTATAAAAAAATAAAATTAGATTCTGCGAGATAGGTAGACGAATCTCTGTTAGGTGGAAAGTGTTATAAATTATGCAGTAATGTGGACAGTGTGAAGGCTTAGGTTATTTAAAAAAAAAAAAACATGTTTATAGCGAGTTATTAAATTTAATATTTTCGTAAAAAAAATAATTTTATATAATATCTGATTGATCAAAATTATACGACACATTCAATGCATTTCAATAAATTCGTTTCTTTCTTTATAGTTATAGGTTAAACAAATTGTTAACACCAAGTTATTAATTACTAATTATTAGGAAAATAGATATTCAAATTTCATGTAAAATTAATTAAATAACGATAATTTATACTGTATTAATAATAATTGTAAATGATATTATTGCTTTTTGCGGAATTATTCATATTTTAGAATACATGGATAATTTAACAAAAAGCAACAATGTTATTTCAAATCAGTGAAAGCTTTAATCAATTAATATTGTAAATGATTTTTTTTTTTAACTATACAATAATTTATATTTAAAGTTTAAAGGACAAATATGTATAACATTTTCCACCTTATTATTTTATACTACCATCTAAAATGTATGCATTTTAAAGTAATATTTAGTATGTGTAATGTAAAGTTTTGCTGTAGGTACCTAATTAAAATAATGTTTCATAATTTAAGCAAAATAATATATAAATAATATAATTACTTCGTGAATAAATAAATGTAATAAAAGGTGTACCTACCTGTTTTTTTTTATATATTTTTTTTTATCACGATTATAGTGTTAGTTCTTAGATTTAATATAAAGATAAGTTTTATTCATAAATATAAAATGTATATTTTTGTTATGTACGATACTCGTAAGTAAAATGAAATGAAATAATAATTATATGACTTAAAGAGGCAGTCGTCAATGTAGAAATTTTATTTTGTTAAATTTTAAAACACGAGTGATGTAATATTTAATAATATACATTTTATTAGTTGACATATTTCCCAAACAATTTTGTGTTAACGATATATTTAATAAATTATAATAATAATATATTACGCAACTAAATAAAAGTAAATTTTGGTGGATTTGGGTTTTTATTTAATAATAATATATTACGCAACATTGAGTCAAACTAGAGGTTTCAATTTTTCAAATTTAAGTAATTTGATATTTAATGAAATGTCGCATTCGGTTGTTTTCCCAATCAATTAATAGCCGAATGAGAAATAACTTTTGCGCGAAATGAACGAAGCATAATTTCATTATTAAAACTATTAACACAAACGACACTTGGACAGATCTTTGAATTAATGAAAAAGTTTTAATTGTACATAATTAAACAAAGAAGAAAATTGTGATGAATGAGATTGAAATTGCAACTGACAAGTTTCTCTTTTTTCATATGTGTCCAATATAACGAATATGTAATATATTATCTGCACTGTTTTTTTAAGTTAAAATCAAATCGCAAACCTTGTGTATTTTTTTTTAATACAGATTAATACAACTATCAATTGATGTATTTTTGGTGTACGATTTATAGGTTAGGTAATAATATTTAATGGTACATTAAGTAACAATAAAATATATACAAAATTTATACTTAAAAAAACGTTTTAAACTCGCAATACTGCAGGATGCGATGATGAATATTTTGGTTAAAAAATTTTCAAAGACATTTTAATATTTTAATAATAAATCTAATATAATTATAATTAGGAGGATAACAACTATTGATAAAAAACGCAAACATATTAGTCATAAAGCTGCCGATACAAATCGGTTAGCTGCAATAATACTTTATCGGGCGACTATAAAGCGATTACATGCGTTTTCTTTAAATTTGAAACAGATTTACGAAAGTTCAAACAAACGCCGTGTTATGATTAAACGGTAACGACCGTTGGGACGTTTGTTAATAACACGGGGGAACAATATTGAACGTGATATTGATTGGATGATATTATTGAGGCACAAACTTTGGTACGCCTCTCTATAGAATAATAATGAGAAGTGTGTGAATTGTATATTTTGGATTAAGAGTAGAAAAAAAAGTGATGTATTGGGGTTCAAACAATATAAGTGTTCTATATAAAGAGTCTTCGACGAAAACATGAATAGACTATAAAATATACGGCGCAGTATTGTTTTTATTATAAAATTAAAAATATAATGTGATAAATCGGTAATTTTTATAGTCTGTATTTTATTATATTTTAAATCCGAGGAAAAAGTACTTTTAAATTAGAAAAAAAAAATTAATTTAAAATAAGCACATATGATTTATATAGACATTTTATGAGCGATACATTTTTCAATATTATTATAAATGTATAAGATTTTTTTTTTTTTGTAAATATAATACTGTTAACTGCATATAAGTAAAATTATTCATTAAAAAAATTTGTTTTATTATTATTGTTTTCCTAGAATAAAATTATTACGTTTATAAATGGGATTTTGTAGTTCATAAAAGTTTTATGGTATAATTATTAAAGTTTAGTAACGTAATTATTTTTAGTATAAATTTAATGTCAATCATTTTGTATTATATCAAATTAATAAAAGTACAGTGCACGCAGTTATATTTAGAATTGTATAGGTTAGGTTTAGTTAAACGATGTATTATTGCCTCAAAATTGCAAAAATTATAATACGTTGTTTCAGTATTAGTAAATAAAATAACCGATTATATTTTTATGTCGAAGTAAATTTTATCGCGTGTTATCTCAAATGCATTTTTTGGAATTATCTTGTGAAATTAGGTCATAACGATAAAAGTATTTGCTTTTTATTTGCCATCTCTTGGTGTGACTTAGAATATTTACCATTTTACCAACAATATACCTATATTATATATTTTTATATTGGATATAATTTAAAGTTTCAGTTATCGTCTCTAAAAATAATCTTAATTCATTTATAATAATATTGTATTGCAATATTATTTGTAGTCATTAAATATTGAACTTGGATAACTATTTTGTCTTTGAAAAAAAGATCATCGGACATTCATATTTTTGCCTTTGGTCAATCTATAGTATGTCAATACAAAGAGTTTTGATTAACTCGGAAAATTTATTTGATTTTACAACTGGATTTTATGTGTCTATAGAATCTGAAACGATATGAATAATACATAATTTGCGCACGCGCAGATATAACAAGACGCGTAGTCAAATTGACGCATTTATACATTCTATACTAGTATAATATTATGTACCATTCATACGCGCGTGATATACGAAACGGGTCCTTAAGACACGCATTGTCCATCGTGATTTAAGATTTATTATACACATCTGCAGATCATACGCATCGCGTTGTATACTAGTAAAGTTAGAGAAATGTCTGAAATAATAGAGTTATATTCTACGGTGCCTGACCTAATCCGAGTCTATACAATATGGATTATTTGCGGTCAATGAACTTCGCCACTTACCAAGGATAGAAACGCGTGACAAGAATTCTTCGTACATTTTCCTCTTTCGGATCGTCGATCCCATAAGTATTCTTCTGTAACTGTCCCGGTCTAGGCCCCAAAGCTTCATGTCAGTTTTGGCACGTACGGTGGCCGCCCGCGGTGTACCGTGAATCAAAGCCAGTTCGCCAAAACTACCGCCTTCGCCGATCACGGTTACCAGTTCTGAGTTCACGTAAACCTGGAATTACACAACACGCGCATCCATGTTAAGCAACAACGTTATATAGGTTATGCTTATGAGTTATGACTTATACGAGTTATGACAATATATACATTATTATTAATATTGTTAGAAGAATATGAAAAATTGAAAATATATACACGTTAAAACACACGAGTACATTCGAAATTTGACTGTCGAGTCATACCTTTGGTTAAAACTTTAGGTCAAGTACATTATACTCATACGGAATAATAAATGTATGTATGTATAACTGAATACATCGTACCTCGACTTCGCCGACGTCGATCACATAAAAATTATCTCCTTCGTCACCCTGTTGAATAATAGATTCGCCCTGTAGAAACGTGACTGGGAACATTGCGTCGAATATATCCGACCGTTCGTTCTCGTCGAGATGAGAGAACAAAATGTTTTTAGCGATTGCTTTCGATAGAGCCGCCATTGTTTTGTAATCTTTTGGTACTACCTGAAAACGAGACATGAATGATTACTAAAATTTGTATATTTACACTGATAAAAATAACTCGTAGGAATTTCGCTTTAAAATCTTTAAATTGTCCATAAATGAATATAATTACAACGTGAAATGTGTATTATAAACATATATAAAATCCATATTCAAACTTGGTCGCTATAATAATAAAAGAAAATATACGTGACTTTCACTTTTAATTTTGATCCAACACATACACACACTCACAGCCACACCATAATGATTTTAATGTATATATCGTATTTTATAATTAAATGGTAAAAACATTGTTATGACGTTAAAAATGCATAAAATCGTTAAATTGTTGAGTTTATCTTTTAGTAAAAAGTCGTTACATATAAATTACAATTTTTTAAATAACTTTTCGGTTAAATATTTATGTTGAGAAACTTTTTCCATGTGTTAAGCATGACGCAAAGTTGTTTAAACTTAAATTTTTTTTATTATTGTAGCACTTATTTTTTTTTTTTTTTTTTGATTACTCGAGTTAAATTAAATTTGAAATTTAAACATAGTACAGTATAATATATAATATATAATTTTGAATAGTACCGACTTATTTTAAGTTTTTATAAAAAAATATTATTACGTTTAGAAATTAACAATAATATTCCGTATAGTATCATATTCAATATGAATAACTCTAAATTATACGTCGTTTACTCTTTGGTGGGATATTAATTATTTATATTTACAATCGTCTTATATAATATTATTTTCAGTTATAATAAACTAATTCTATTAAAAATATTTAATTAAATATATAATATATATATATATTACAATTTTATTAGGTAATTTGGTTTTAGACAGCAATAATACTACAATTGTTTATAATAAAATCACGTTACACGTTTTTGTTTATCGTTTTGTATCCAAAGAAGGATACAAAATATTACTGAACATAATGATCTCACTTCATCCTTATATATTTTTAAGTTTTCTTTTAATTTCACTGACGTATAATTTGTATACAGTAAATCTAGATTATCAGTCCAAGAAAAGATTCAGAAACAGCATAAGCTGTATGTGTTGCCCCCGTGCGTCAAAAACAATTGATTGGTAAAAAATCAATATTTTAACAAACAATTCACTCTTGATTATAACCCATTTTAATAATGCCGAAAACGTATTGGTTTCTTTCGATTATAAAAATGTTTCTAATTTTGAACTTAACTTAACCTATAACTAAAAATAACAACCGAAAAACATTTAATTTTATCGAATAACGATTTAGTAACTCAAGGTTTTCCATAGTTTATTATATATACGTTATACAGCTTTTATAAAATAAAACGAATACTTAAATTATTTATGTTATACTCGTATTAATGGTATTAACTAGAAGTATAAAAATTTAATGTTATAGAACTATAATTTTTTTTTTTGTAAATTTAGCATCGTGACATACATTTTAAAATATTTATAAATATAATATTTTTGTAATTAAACTGTTTGGGGTAAAATAGAAAGTCGTTGATTTATTTTCATTTTTTTCGTATTTTGCATTCAATGCAACTTGTTTATTATTGAAACAGAGACATAATAAATGTATACGTATGATTGCAAAACATTGGTACAATTATAAAAGGGAAACATGTTTTTGTATTGTTGCCTACTGGCGTCAAATAAATTGTGAAAGCTTACAGCCTATAGTGTCTACTGTGGGTCATATTATTATGTCCTTCTTGGTATAAAGGTTTACGACAGGAGAAAATAAAATAAGTTTTTATTTTTATAATTCAAAAGGTTGGCTAGATATTATTTTTTCGGGAATGGATATAACCTATAGACACCTTTTATAAAGAGATGAAAACAAAAGTATTATTCTAGTATAGGTATACGGAAATTATATGTATGATATATATATATATATATGTGTGTGTGTGTGTGTGTATAAATCGATTGATTCAATATTTATACTGTTGAGGGTGAAACTAATACAATATGTCATTCATTTTTTTTCTTCGGTCAGATTGGAAAAGAACGTTTTTATCTTTTTCAGATCAACTATAAAGAAACAATTTACAACTATATAATATATTACAATTATTATATTCGTATTACACACGTATCAATTGAAAAGATTACAAAACAATTTAAGAATAATGTTTTCATATAAATAATAGTTTACAAGTCTATGTTAATTTATATATACTCGTATATAAATTTGAAATATGTCAAATGTAATTAATATTAATATTTATTTACGTGAATATCGCTGTAATAAAATTGAATGATTATGAATTTATTTATGAATTATGATTTAAATTGAATATAAAGGTCAACCGATAAAACAACATTGGGAATTATGGAATGTGTATATTATATTTTTGCAATTATATTTATATAATTGTATATTACTTTCACATATCAAAGTAAAATAATAACATAAAAAATCATAAAAACACAGACTTATTAATAACTGAATTTCGATATTACTTTAACAATTATTATTGTCATTAGGATTTACATATTATATATTTACTTGTTAATTATCAGACTAGGGAAAAATATAATGTTTATAGAGAGAATATTACATTGTATATATTAAATATATAACGACGTAATATTAAATAATGAGGTAATAAGAAACTTTTTTTCCCGTCAGAACACAAATTTTTAATTAAATTTTGTAATTATTAACTAAATTTTTTGTCCACTGTAATATAGTATATTTTAAAATTTAAGAAAATGTTGACTGAAAAGTTAGCTAATAATTTATTAAAATACAATATATACAATATAGACTAATTTTTATGTTATAGTTTATTGAATATCGATAAATAAAACGGATTTAAATTTATAAAATACATTTCCTTTAAATCCATTCTCGTACCTATTATATTTCTACACAAACGTTTCTCCTTTCCTTTTCAAAATATTACTGCAACACGGTATCCTGTAATGACCTTGGACATATATTGTACTTATTTACTTTATTTTTTAACGTAAACCTAATTATATAGTGTTAAACAGGACGAAATACATTCACAAAATATTGTATTTATTACTATACGAATATTATTTTTAATACTCTGTTAGTGATCAATAAAATTTTATGAGTATGTTTACATTGCGAAATTTAACTTAAATCTTATAAAATCATCATCGTATGAGTATATAACTCAATGTTGAATTTTATGCCGTCGAATAAAATATAGTTTATGAACATTGAATAAAAGTAAAATTTCACAATGACTGAAATACTTACGAAAAATCAAAAATTATATTTTTTAACGTACGTATTTGTTTTTATCAGTTATTTTGTTCAATGGTGTTGTAACCAAATACTAAATTATAATGCATATAATATACTTGATACGTGAAATGTAGATCACACAATATATATATATATAATCCTATATCTATCGGATGATGCGCTTAATTTCAATTTTTAATAAATCGTGTATAGATTTAAGTTTTTGCCGTTTTGAGCTCAATTATTTATAATTTATAACATATAGTTATCTTTATATTGCAGGAGCTTGGAATAACGGTTCGTATACATGAATGCAAATCAATAAATATAAAATTAGTTTTTTCTTTAAAGATATACTTAAAATATTATTTGCGCCTTACTTTCTTCACGTAGCTGGTCGCTTCTTCTTCGGACACGTGTTCGGCCGATATGCCACCTCTTCGTCGGATCGACTGTTGGACATGGCTCGCCGGAACCGAGGCCGGCGTAGAGTGATAAAACTCGTCCGTTTCCCCGTGTTGACTATCACACCCTTGCTCTTGTTCCTAAATGAAAATTAAACGATTAAAAATACGTTCATCGACGCATATACATATAATCTATTTATAGTCTATAGCTGAAATTACGAAAGTTCTTAAAACGTATTATTATTTTAATATTATTACGCGCCTATATAGTGTCTATATTATTATGAAGAGGAGTTCAAAGAGAACACAGAATATTCAAATATTACAAAAATTATATCGGTAGGTACCATTGACTGTGTACGCGGAGACTCCCACACCCAAAGCACACGTTTTGATTATGATTTTCAGTCGATCGGCCGACATCAAACAGAAACGTGCACATTATATATTATTATATAATATTTGGGTCAATAAACAGTGTATTAAAACGTGCTTAAAGTATAAAACATTAAAAGGGTTTAATGCACGTATTATAATAATTAATATGTTAAAACAGCAGCGCGTATTACGTACACGATAACTCGGAGAATATATATATATATATACGTACACTTTTTTTTTAATTTTATATTTCACGCCTACGCCTAAGTGCAGTTATAATTTATGTTAGACCGAAACAATATATCGGTGTAATAGTTCAAAATTATCGTTGTATTCTTTTTTTATGCCTATTATAGTAGTTATAACGTATAATAATATGTTACAACACAACATATTACTCTTTGCGTTTTGTTTTATCAAACAATTAATCGTGTGAAAAAAATAACACCAAATTTTAGACCTTTGATATAAATTATATATACTAAAAATAATATATTGTACCTATTAAAATATTGTATATATACTTTAAACTAGATCGAGTATAAATTTAACGTCGAGATGATAATGATTAAAAATTAAAAACGTTTTAAATTAATACTATAATACATTTTGTCGGGGTAAATTTATAAATTAACTATTATTTTTGTATTTTTCGAATTAGTTTGAATATGGGGGTGAAGTAGCAATAAAAAAAAAAATTAAAATAATAATATACCTAATTAATACAACTAAATTTAAATTTCTTAATAATCGGCTTATTTGCAGGTGATGATTATAATGGAAAATGTACAGTTATAACGTGTATGGCACGAGAAAACTAAATTTTCAAATCTATATTAAAGTCGATTTCGGAGTGTTTTTTTTTGAATACAAGATTTTTAAATTATTATATTTACCGTGGAAAAATATTAGAGTCGTTTTCACAAATAAGTTAATAATAACAATAAAATTAATCTACCGTAACATAAAACACTGATATTCGTATAAAACACAATATTCACTTTAATATTATAAAGTGAATGGCTGCAGAAGACGATCGCTTTGTTATCCAAACAAGCGTTTACCGAACGAGATTAAATTATTCGTTAGTTATTTTGGGGATGTTTTACGCGTTATTATAATAAATTATTATTATTATTTTTTTTTAAAGTATAAAGAACAAACGTTAGTGTTGTTTGAATATTTATCTCGTGATTTATCATATTATTACTCGATGGTAATTTGGGATATTTCGTGTTTTGTTACATACTATATATTATGTCGCCATTTAAATCCTTATATATATATAGGGTGGTAAAAGTATGATATTGTTTATTGTACGAGAAATAAAATTAGCAAATTCGCGGAATGAACAAAACGATAGATAGGTAGAAAATACGTTGACACACCGCGTGTGGAAACGTTGAAAAAACAACGTCGGATTTTATATATACGATAAATAACGATAGGAACGGGGGGATTGGGATAAAATTATCGAGGATAGAAGTAAAAACGAAAGGACGATATATTATTCTCGGTATCTCGTCCTTTCAGCACGTTAATAATATGGATCCGAAAACGTATAATAAACCGATTCGCCGCCGCCGCGGTTGCCGAGGCGACAACCGCCGCGTGCAAGTCCGTTTCGATGGAATGTCTGGTGCCGAATTCGCACACGTTCTCTCCTCCGCGTACACACAGTCGGAAAATATTAAATATTTTGGCGTTTTCACGGTTTGTACGCGTATTATTATTATTATATTTACGACGACGATAATAATATACGTGCCCCCGAACGACCGTATACGATGGCGATGACATACAGCAGTTATTTTTCATTATGATGCGATTGTTTCGCGAGCACAATTAAAATATTTCAAAAATACAATTATTATATATAAACGAATATAGGTATAGCGAGCAGTTAATAATAATTATAATAATTCGTTATTTTTCTCGTTTTAAACATTATTATTATATACTCGTTATCAAATTATGTATTAAAACCTTATCTGTAATATTATGATATAGAATTAGTACTAGACTATAGATCTGCCAGGTATAAATATATAAGTTTATTAATATTGATAAGTACGTGTAAAATATACGTTCGAATTTACTTAAATATTTATCTCGTCGACCGTACCGAGTGCTGTTCCTGTTGTTATACGTATAACGCGGGAGTAGACTCTTAGAGGTTATATTATATATAAGATATAACATTGTAATTTCGGGGTAGAGATTTTAGCCTTTTCCTTGTCGAATATTTCCGGATTACTGAATTCGAGAAATTTAACATGCGAATATTACGTTAAAATTTGCACGAAAATTTACAATGTTGTTCGATAAACGGCTGAACTCACGCACACCCACACATTAATAGACATCCCTCTTATGTAAACTCATCTCGACTCCCATACACGCGAATATTGCACATATACGTACTTGAACACAAGAGAGTTTGGCAATCGAGTGTGTGAGGCTCTTGTTGTCGAATGCGGTTTACGTGTATTATAATGAATATGTGTGTAGGATTTCCATTGCGCCACGGTGTAAGTAGTGAATTTATACAAAACTCTACACCGCACTTCACAAAGATGTCGAAATGATGACGGTACGGAAAATTAAATTCTGCTAGGAACAAGAGAAAAACCAGTCGGATGACGTCAACGTTTTTTTTTTCAATACTTAACGCTCGTTTAAATATAAATTACATGATTATAATCCAGTTATAATTTTATATTATGGAAATCATCACTGGCCAGAGTGTAATATAATACAAATTCGTGTTATAAGTACCTATATAAAGGTCTGAGAGTCGTTAATGACGTGGAAACGTTTAGGCGTTCAAACAAATTCGTATGCGATATACCAATATTGAATGGGCATAAAAAAAAAAAAATAATAATAATATCACACGCAATATCATCAGAGTTCGATCGGATTCATTTAATCTAGAAAATATTTACAGAAAATTTAAATCGGTATCCGATATTGAGTTCTAAAAGAAATATTGTATTTATCTGTATTTAAATGTATTAAATATTTTAATCCGTAAAAATAATGAATATAAACGTGTTTTAATAATTTACACGTTACACAATTTAAAATATTTATAATTTAATTGATAAAAATAGATAACTTTCTAGTTTTTTAGTATGCGTATTGCGTATAGGAAGAAGAAAAATCAAGATATTTTTTGTATTTTTAAAATTTAAAACGTTTATCATAATAATAAGAGCTTATTTTTTTCATATTTATATTATAAAAGTGATATATTTTTATCCGTCAATTGCATAATTTTTAAACGGTAATAACTTTTAAATAAAAAAAAAATAAACGAAATGCTATGGGTCAATTAATTTTGTTCAAACATTGCCTTGAATAAACAATTTTAAATATTATTTAAATTTTAATTATATTGATCATAGTAATTTATTTTAAAAATTGTACATTATGTATAAAAAAAATTTTAAATTTTAAAAATAAATTTAATTAAGTCGCATACGAAAAAAAAATTCAATTAATTTTATAATTATTTATATGTTTCGTTAATATAGTAAACGTTTTACATATTATTAAGTAATTTTATGTGTATAATTTTTTTTTGTATTTTTTATGTAAATAAAAAAAAAACTAAAAAAAAAAAAAAAAAAAAACGATCTTGACATAGATGATTTATATACGTAAATATAATAATTCATTTCATCCGGACGAGATTAAACACTAATTTTTTGATATTAAAAACAATATTTTACCTATACGTTTCGTTGATGAAAAATTTAAGATTATTTTTAAATTGCTTTGATATCTTTTAAAAAGTATGCATAACAAGTATCAGGTACGTCGTTGGTTATATGAAAAATAAAAAATAATATAAGAAAATAAGACGGCAAAAGACGTAAAATTTTAATGCGAATATTGCTAAACATAAGTGCTGTTTGAAAAAGGAAATAAATGCCACAACGACGAAAAACAATTGTTTGAAAAAAAAAATACATGAAGGAAATAATAAATAGCGTTTTGTAAGAATTTTAAACAATCGCCAAAACTACATTTCTTCGATATAAAATAATATATAAGTATATATTTTGCGTTATTTGCATATAATGGAGAACAATCGTTAAGTATGTACTTTTAAGTATCATTATAAAAATAATAAAAGAAAACAGTTTAAAATAAGTATCAATATTATAGATATAACACAAAAATTATTATAAGAAATAAATAGGTAACATATTATGCAACCCTAAATAAAAATAATTTTTCAGCAATATTTTTTTTATATATCCTAATTTACTAATCAATGTTCTTTCTTATTTTATTAAAAATTATGAAATTATAGACAAAGTTTATATCATTACAAATTGCAAAGTGTTCAAAAATAAAAGTAAATAATTTTGATATAAATATTTTATTTTATTTATTTTATTAGATATTATATCTTCTATATTATCATTAAAACTTATTTGGGCAAAAAAATTTTTTTTTTTGCAAGATAGAAAGCTATAGATAGTTTAAGAAAATATATCCAACGAATGGCATAAAAATGAATCCAAAGACATAAAAGTTACAAAATATGTTTTTATGTACATTGTATACTCGTACATTGATACTTTTGACCCATTATTCAGTCGTCCATTTTTTTACAACACTTTATTCATATAATTTTTGTTATGTTCTTAATTCAAAATTATACCGAGATAATATAATTCAAAAAGTATTACATTTCACATATAGGAAACTACTCACAAAGCAAATTAAAATGTAAATAATATATTATTTATATGTAGTAAAACAATAATGTGAATTATTATTCTAAGCGAAAAGTTTTTTTTTTTTATATCATTTTACTTTAAAAATACACGAGAAGTGTTTTTGATAAGGAAGAGAAAAAAGCTTTAAAGAATCGATTTATCTAGTATTCGGCTGACACAAGTCAAAGTGGAGATTGATTAATTTATATGAACACACACTATAGTGCTGCTTATTAGATAGTCTTATCTCTTATAACGATTGTTCATCATGTCTTATAACGATTGTTCATCATTCGTCACTTAACTTACGCACATTAATCAATAAATATATAAAAAATCCGTTTTAATTGTTTAAATAACAAAATAAGAAAAAAATTATAAATATATATTATTATTATCATAATAATAATATATGTTTATATAATCAGTGTTAATATATACATAAATATCGGCAAGGTTCCTATAAAATAAAAAAAGTAATATTATTAAAATAATATTTTAATAATTGATTATTTAAAAATATAGTATCTATATATATATATATATTTATTATTGACATTTAACAGATAAATAATATAAATTATTTTATTTTATTGTACGTACAATAAATATGTATACGATACAATATATATAAAAGATATAATATACGCAGATGATAAATATTATACACTCCCAAATTCTCAGGTGTTTTAATGTTTACAAACTTTGGTGTGTCTAAACTTTGTTACACAGAGGTCAGAGATTAAATAATTTGGTTGCATACTAACATTTCAAACTGTATGAAATTAATAAATATATTATGAAAATTAAAAAAAAAAATTTTTGCAATATTTGGCATTTTTTTATAAATTACCTTTAAAATAGAATTTAATTTTTACATATCCTCACATTTTAGGTTTTACATCTAGGTGAATAATGTTAATGATATTTTTTTAATTTTTTTTTTTTTTGAAGATATACATAGGGTACATAAAAAATAGCAATAAGTATTTTGAATTATTAATTTTTTAAGCGTTTAAGCAGACCAAAAACATATTATAATTATTATATTAAAATATAATTTATGTGATTTTTTTTTTATAAATTAAATCGTTAATAGTAAAGTATATTAATAATAAAAAAATATATCAACAAATATTTTATTCATTTTTAGTATAATTTTATTGTTACCTATATCGTTAAATAAATTAATCATATATTTTTTTTGTAAAATACTGCAGACTGAGCGTTAAAAATATGTTATTTGTATATTTTACGTTCCTTGTACTTACATTCATTATGTAAAATTTTGAAATTTACTAATTTAAAAAATATGATAAAATTTTACCAAGTTTTATATTAAAAATGTTATTGTGTTGTACTAGTGTACAATAATAATATCATTCATACATTTAGTCAATATATTTATGTTTATAAACAATTAAATTAAATTATAAAAGATTGATAAATAAACATCTCTTTTAGTAAATTAATAGTAAACAGTTTCAAATTAAATAAAACTATATTTTTTTCATAATTTCATTCTAAAAAAAAAATTTGATTACATTTAAATGCTCAATGTATGTTTACATGATTATAATGTTATTTATAATTGTCATTAAGCTCTATAGCAATGCAATTTTCTATCAAAGTATATCAATTTAAAATCAATCTCTATAGTTATGATTGTATAATATATCCTTATTACATATACAAAGTTATCTTAAGTAACCAACTAAGTGCATAACACCGTAAGCTTTAAAGAATAAAATGTCAATCTTCTTCAAAAATTTATTTGCTAACCATTTTATTATGACGGATGTCAAACAGCTATCGATCATAATATAATTATTTCATATTACATAATAAGTATTATACAATTACAGTTTTCAATTTTAATTGAAATTAATTCATATACTTATATAATATTTAATATTATAACATAAAATGACAATTAATTGGTCATTATTTATTCATCATAAATGCTGGTATATTAATATTATATCGTTTAAAGAACTTCATTACCTACTAATAAAACAATATATTAATATATAAAAATAAATTAGTGTCTGGCTTTTTACTTTTATATAACTATATATGAATAATAGGTATTTAGTTTGAAATACAATTTTTAACAGAATAAAAAACAATGTATAATTATTGTTTTAAGAAGTATGTAAAATAAGTGAATTTTACGGCGTTTTTTAAAAACGCAGGTCTTTGTATACATGAGATTTACATTGAAATATTTCCTTAAACAAGTATAATTACAATGGTTAGATTAACATGCAAATCAACCCTAGGGCAATAGAATTTCAGTCGACATTTTACTTGCTACTATAATACATCTGTATTATATTATTGGACAACTAAAATCCCTTTTCGTCTTCGTCCAAAATAAGCACAATATAACATTAATAATACATACGAGTATATGATATAGTTTTAATCTTTATAGGAATTTGTCGAGTCATCTACCTACCAATTAGTTTTAGCGCGCAATATATTTTATATAAAAAAAGAGATAAGTCAATATAATGGTATCAAACTATTAATAACCTACGAAAAAAAAAAAAAAACGTATATAATTTTAACATTATATATGTCAATATCGGTAAATAATAACTATATATAGATAACCTAACCTATAGATTTTAAAACGTGATGCTGCATTTAAAAGTATATATTTGGTACAGTTATATATAATATTTATAAATTTATATTTCAAGGACTCAGTGTTTTTACTGAATTTGACAGGTAAATATTTTTTTTTTAAATACTACTTATATATTTTGATTAGCATAACAAGAAAAAAAAAAGAAATAATGAAAAAAGTTGATAATATGATTAAAATTTTGATAACAATTATTTGGTTATAGGTTTATGTATTTAATATATATATATATATATATATATATATATATATAAATTTTAAGGTTTCCGGTTTAATTTTCATACATTTCAATTTAACGTTAATTAAAATATTGCATACACATTATTTATTAAAACGAGTAAATGTATAATTTATTTTAAATAAAGATAAAAAGATAATAATTGTATTTATCATATGATATTGTTTATTCGTTTAGTTATGGCTTCTATTAATATTATATTTTATTCAAATAATAATATTTTAGAGTAAAAAATTAAAAAAATAAACTGTATTTATTAAAGTAAATTGCGAATTAAATTTAAAAATATTCAAATATTTATAGCTATGATACGTATTAGATGCCTACATATTATAAATTTATAAATGTACTCGTATGTGTTTAAGCAGTTTAAGCATAGAAAACGACATTTGTTGATTACAATTTGGCAACCAAAATATTTATATACGAGTATAATACGAAAACATATTATAACATATATATAGTAAGTGCAAACAATAATATTGTAATTGTATTTTAAATTATTAACTGACATAAAACAAAATTTAAATAAATTTGTTTTTAAACTTTAAATTAGTTTGACAACCGAGCTGTTTCGTAATGTTCTTATAGGTACAATATAAAAAAAATGGTTGTGGCGTGGGGTGATGGCGACGGTGGAGAATTTGACCTAAGCCCCGGACGCTACTATTTTAGGGACGCCAAAATTTTTTTAATATTATTATTTTTTTTTTTTTATATAAGCGCTCTATTTATAAAGTAGTTCGCATCCGTCTGTTAGTAGTTTTCTTATATCATTCAGTGTTATACACGTAGATAAATACATTTAAATAAAATCGTTTTTTGGTTAATAGCATGGTTAATATAATTTATGCACATGTATGTATTCGTATTAGCATTATTAAGTCCGTATTTTTAACATAAAAATATTAAAAGTCATTTAAAAAAAATTTAATTAAATGTATATATTATTATTATTTAAATTATAAAAATGAGCAATATTTATGATATTACACCAATAAAAAATTTAGTAATCGACATTTAAAAAAAAATTAATAATTAAATTATGTTTGAAAATCTTAATACCGTAGAGTAATGATTATTTTTTGTGTGAATATATACAAAAGCGCGTCGATAATATTTAAATATTCGTATATGTGAGTTACAGGCGTAAAATTTAATTTAATAATTGTTTGCTACGTTTTATATTTTAATTCAAATTTTAATACATATTATATTTGTTAAGAATTTTCTTTGGAATTCTACACGGGCACATCGAAAGAATTTGTATCAATTTAAAAAAAGTACAAATTAACCATTATACCTTAATATTCAATTATTGTTATTTAGTCTAAGGTGATCGATAACAAAACTTGTAACGAATCGTACAGAAAATTTATTATATTATTGTCTTCCAATAATTTTTTATTAAAGTAATATTATTATAATATTAACAAAATAAAATTTGCAGAAACTTTTATAAATTGTATGCATATTTTGAGTTTATAAAATATAATTTTTTATTTTATTAATGTCGTATACGTAGGTATGCAAAATAATTAAATAAATAATTATAATATAAAATTTATATTATTTATATTCAAATATAAATCAAGTAAAATTGTATAAGGTAAATCGACTCATCATCCTTATGAAGTTTACATAGGTATGGTATACGCATTACAGTAATTATTATGAAACTTATATAGGTAATTTATTTTTAACTTAATTAATCATAAATTATTATAGTCTCTTTTGTATAGTATTATTAGTGTTCATACTAAAACAATATAATTTTATAATTTTTAATATTAAATTGATTATTAAACTTTTGGTATTTATGGCGTTATTTACATAAAATGACACCTGAGTACAGGTATTATTTTTAATAATAATTTTGTGTAATATTAAAATTGTTATACATTTAAGTCAACGATACAGAAATTAAATAATTAATAATCCTATATGCGCATTATATAGTAATAACTAATAATGCATTTTCTTATATTAACGAACGGAAAACCACCGAAACGTTTTCAATATTCCTTATTAATGTGCGATGTGTAACGGACACAGTCCGTTAATTGGTCAAAATTAAATAATATTATCATTTTATCATTATATTCATTGATTCGTAATAAATTAAAAATCCATATTTCTAAGTTCACGTGTGTTTTTTGTTATCAATAGTGTGGGTTATGTGATAACTGTGACAAGCTGGTATTGAAAATGTTTATGGGTTTCGGAATTTATTCGAGTACCTAACTGTATTAAAAATCCTATGTTTCAATAATATAATATTACGAGTATTTACGGCACTATATAATATAAATTAATTGGTTTAAAGGTTTACGATGTAATTTGATTTTGAGCCAAGTAAACAAATAATAAACAGTGTGTGGTTAGGTGATTGTGATTCAACAATAATTAGTTTAATTAATTTACACAAAATCCAACACGTAAACACAAGCAATTAATTTTTAGGCTATAACCTTGGTGAATAAAAATAACTAATTTACACCATTCATACTAAATGGAAAACCACAGTTTTGGAATTTTTTACCCATTTATACTATAATTTTTAAATTATTACATTATACAAAATAATAAATAAAATGCATATGACCGTCATAGTTTCACTCTAATACTCGTAGTATATATTAAACGTAATTATTCATAAACGGTATATCAACCCACCCAAATCAAATATTTGTCATGTTCGTATTTTATCGAATTTAATATTTATTTATATGTTATATATTAATTTTAGTGAAACTGAATATTTTGTAATCGATCGAATTGATAATATTATCACAAATAATTACTAGGAAAATGTTATTAAACGATATTAATTTCATGTAATTTCAATTAATTATTACTATTTTAAATTGTTCTATATAACATTATTATATAGTTAATATAGTTTTAAATTAAAATTATAATTAAATCCATCTGTAAAAAGAATATGTTACTGCAATTACTTATTTTTGCAATAATATATACAAAATCAATTTTAGCATAATACAACTTAGAAACACTATAAGGTAGGTATGAAATTGATATATTCATTTGGACGGAAAGTTAGTGTTTTGAAGTTTGAACATTTCAAGGGGGTTTCTTTAGATAATTAAAAACAACGGCTTGAAACATATCTCAACATTACTGGGAAATACGATGCTTTGCCAATTAATGTAAGTACGGAAACGTAGAAAACCTACCGGAAAACAACTGTGAGAAAACACCGACAGCTGTCGACAGAATCATAATAATAACGCTTATGGCAGATGGGCTGCAAATAATAATAATAATAATAATAATAATAATAATAAAATAAATTGAAAAATAAAATTTTTTGAATACAGAAGATAATTAAAAATGCACTGTCTTTATAATTACTATAAAATTATATGTCATATGTGACATAACAAGTGTAAAAATAATAATACAATACTATAGATACTTATAATATTGTATGAGATATTATAGTAATTATTTTTCATTTTATTACATTAATTATAATAATTTTTCCACATTATTGTACTATAATATTTTGATAATTTTATTTAGTTAAAAAATTAAAGCTATATGTATATAATTATATCTTATAGTTTCTATTATAAGACATTACTTATAATAATATATAGGTATGCTAATCGAATTATACGATTGAGGTTGGACTTATAAATATAATTTAAAATTTAAATGCAGTACAAACTATCAGTTTTGGGTATCGGGATAATTCACCGAGTGATAATTTATTGTGGATACAATTCACAATATCAGTAGGTAGTTTACTGCTAATTCAATTTATACTATTTTCAAATTTGTTATTTTGTGATTTTATAATTACAAATTCATTTTCGGTATACAATTAATTTAAAAAATATACTTATACGTGTGTATTATTTTTTATAACTTTATCCATGCTTAATTTTCAAGTATATAAATATATCGTTTAAAAACTAATTTATTCTTTTCTCGTTCATTTTTCATGTGGGATATATTGTTTTTTGATCGTGATTATAAAATCATCATTTATCGTTACGTATAATATTTTAATCGTGATCTAATTGAGAATTAAATAATAACCAACCAGGTGTATCCAAGTACAAACTATATTCAAACATTACCGTGAAGAATCGTTATTATTCATTAATTTATTATCTATATTATCAAAATTGGTTTTTTAAAACAATGACAATTATTATTTTAATGTGTATAAATTGACAATATACATATTACATTTCATCTGAAAAAATATTAAAAACCTTAAATTATGATATGGTAAATTGTATGCATGGTGAATTGTCAAGCGGTTAATTGTATGCGTTCCAAATTTAAATAATTTAGCTTATTTTTATATGTATGGAAATAATAAATAAATATGTTATAGTAGGTATAGAGGTTGTAAAAATTAACCCTATATACTCATATTATAATTAATTACACACAGTAACTTGTTATGCCCGTGTATACGATTGGAACAGATATTTATATTGTACGAGTTTATATAATATATAATAATAAATGTTTTATTCAAAATAATTATATTATCAGGAGCATAATAAAGATAATTTTGAGATGTCGAAAATTTCACATTGACGTTATACTTAAAATTTTTAATTAATTGTATATTATAGTATATGCGTAATACAAAAAATAATATACGAGTATTATAATATGTTTAAAGCTTGTTTAAAATTCAAATTTTTTTTTTAAAATTATACATAACATTTAATTGGGTGATTTTTATTTGAATGTAACTAATAACTTGCCGTATATACAATAATATATATACGTAAAAATACTTTTTTCAGATATATATAGTTAAAGTGCATATAATTTAAGAAGGGTAGTATAGTTGGCATGCTGACGCATATTCTTTTTCCCGTACAACCGCTACACATTTCGAAACTAGGTCAACGCCGGTCTCTGGAAATGCGCCCTTTCGGAATTTTATGTCTACAGCGTACAACAGCCTACAAGTTGCTATGTATATATTGTTTTACCTCTTATTATAATTATTCTCTATTCTATACTGTTTCTTTGTGACCGATATGCATACAAAAAAATATAATGTAAAGAGACAAACAATATTGGAATAAAGAATTGGTTCTTATTGTAATTATATTAGGCCGCATATTAAAACCACCTAGATAAATTTAAAATTAAGATTATGCAGAAAATTTATTTTAAATTTTCTCGAAAGAATTCTGTAGATAATATAAGAAAAAAAATATTAATATTAGATCTGTACATGATATGTGTAAACATTGAATCATTTTTATATAAGTAATATAAATTTTTATCTAGAATAATATTTATATATAATAATAAAAAAAAAAGATTTATATTTATAGAATCAAGAAACTTATATGCAATGTAATTGTATTGGAGGGTGTGAATTGTGAAATTAGGTTATACAATTCAAAAACTTGAAAAAAAAAAGTTTATTTTAAATCTTTCCAACAATTCTACAATTACATGTAACGCATGCGCACACAATACGTATAAACTCGATGGATTTAGAATACAACATAGTCTTTTATTAAAAAGGACTAGGATACCTATATGTTAGAAGATAAATTGTATACCTTTTAATTAAAAAAAAAAATTAAAAATATAAAATAATAGTGCAAAAATCTAAAAAATTAAATATACGAATAATGCAATATACATTTTTAAATTTTATTTTTGGATCAAACAAAGCATTATGAAGTTGATATTTTGAAAAACACTGAATTGCTGCAAGTTTCAATATCTGATTGTATAAATTTAATAATAATGAAATAATCGAATTGTAATTATTATGCATAGATACGAAATCTAATCATAACGACAACAGCACAACATTATACGTATAAAATGAATTATTATACTATTGAAATATTACATGATGAATTTACAATCGCATTATATACATAATATGATTTATATCATACAATCACATCAAATATGAAAGTCAAAAAGAAAATTTTAAATTACGATTACAACAATTATCGATTAATTTATTACAACTGAATGTTAATTTTTTTTTTTTTTTATTACAGGTACAGAAAAAAATACCCATATGTCAATTATACAAATTATTAATTATTAATATTTATATACTTTTTCCTTTTCTGGAAGCATTCATTTCGATAATACGAATACATTTCAACTAAACTTAATAAAACTTATGTAGGTATTTTGTGTAATAACGTATTTTATACGTACCTAGTTTATGAGGTAAACGTCTGTTTAATATTTTTACAAATGTTGTACGTAGAACTTATTGTGAAAATATGAAACATTTTCCTGATAAAAATATATAATGTTTGATTTCTATATCAATATTCATTATTAACTACTATTATAAGGAATCATTAGTAATGAATAATGATGAAAGGCAAAATTGAAGTTTTGAATGTTTCTCAATATGTCATTATTAAAATTTAGTAAGCTTTGATATACTGTTTTATTACATAAACATTGAATATATAATACTTCAGTTTGAAGATTACCTATATAAACTATTCATCCTTTTTACTGTTGATGGGATTAATTGTCAAGACTATATACTCTGCGCTAGCTATTGTTTATTGTGTTTGTTTTTTGACATTGAATGGCTGTTGTTAACTTAGTGTACATGCTTATCGTCACCATTAGATATCTTCCAGGATGTCATACTTAACAAAATTTACAGCTAAACAATGTATATCTGTGATATTTCCAGTGATACCTACATATATACACACATACACACACACACACACACACATATATATATATATATATATAATATATATATATATATATATATATATATATAACCATGATAGTCTCTCCAAATTGATATGGTTGCTACATTAATATAGACTTTCATTTGTTCATTAATAGATCAAGTTAATATTATTGCATATTTTAAAACCAAAGTCGACAAGGCATATAATATAAATGTAAATCAAATTTTAAAATAAAATAATGTATACCATAAGTACTTATATTAACAGTTAATTTTTTTTTATTGTATGTAATATGCATTATGTTATTAAATGATTTTAATTATCACAATAAAAAAAAATATATAAATATACATATACAATTATACATATGTTTAAATATATTCTAAATGTGTTAACTAAATTAAACAAAAATAACCATAAAAAGTATGTTTAAAAATAGAATATTAGAATGAAATATCATCTATTTTTGAAAATGATACAATTTAAAAACACAATTGAAATAAATCACATAATCAATACCTGTGTGATGACTGCGAGGAAACTAGCTAACGAAAAAGTTTATAAATTATAAGTTTTTAAATGGAAATTAAAGAAAAATAATAATTTTAAAATAAATATGAGTAGTATAAGCTAACCATATATATATATTATATTATATATACTATATAATATAGAAAATAAATGGGTAATATATTTTGATAATTTAATTATTCAAATATTCGTAATAAAAATTGTAATACAATAAAATTTGGACGATTAAATTAGAGCTCAGATAAGAGCATACATACTTAATACATAATAAATATATGTATAAGACATAACGCAAGACGCGTTCACAGCTAATGTTAATTTATTGGGACTATCTAATAATATTATTATTGTAAACTATTTTATTGCCATTTAATTAATTACTTGAACGGTAAAACAATGTTTTGATTGGCATATGATGGGAAATGAAATAACAACATTAAATATATGATTTTTATTATTTTAAAGAAATTACTCTTCTGTGTTTGGACATTCGTGTGAAAACGAATTGACGTCAGTTGACCTATCTATTTATAATTTTAAATTCAGTAGCCAACATTCCTGGTGTATTATACAAACATAAAAAATAAAATTTGCTTCACATTCAAAATGATTAAAATTCTTATTACATCTGATACCAAGGCTGAAGTAACGTTTAGTTAGGTACGAAATTGTATAAATTTTATAGGCTGGAATATTTTATATTGAAGAAATCGCCTATATTTCTGGTTAAATTGATTCCAACAGAAAATATAGAGAGTATAATTTTATCAAATATATATAATATAAAACTATAAAATAGCTTTGAAGTATACAGTTGAGGGGATTAAATGTTAATATGAATTTCAATAAAGAAAATCATGACTAGGTGTTTGAACAAATAGAAGATCTACTTTATTTTTATTTGACAAGAATAAAATTGATCATTAATAACATTAGAATCTATATAAGAACTATAAATACAAATATGATCAACAGGTAAGTTATATTATTGAGTCAATATTATAAGGCACAATATCATAACTTGAGAAGTTTAATAATTAATATTATATTGAACTGTACATTTGTTTAATTGCGTTATTCTTTAAAGTAATAGCTTTGCAAATAATATTAATAAAACAAAACTAATGCATTGATTAATATATTTAACAATTGTTTATAAATTTAGTACCTATGTAATATGCTATGATAATAAACAATAATAATTATTGATGTATATTGGGCGTAAATAAATTGAAACCGAGAACTGTAAGTTATCCAGATCTTGTATTTGAACGAAGAAAGTAAATAATTAATGATTATATTTGCCTAGTATACATACATAAATATAGAGTATATAATAAAAGCTTTCGTATTAATACGTTGTACATAATACGATCGTGGGAGATTCTATCAATATTAATGTGAATCTTCATTAATATTACTAATAATTTGAAAAAATTAATCATAGAGAAAAATATACTTTGTTAAAGACAAAATATTTACGTTGTAACTGCAACGTGTAAACATACAAGACCACGAGAGCGTATAATAATATTTATATAATAAGTTGTTTGGAAAATTATATTTTCTTCATATAATATGTAGCATTACATAAAATGTCTGATTTTCATTATAGAAAAAAAATAAATTAACCGACTTTACTACCTGTATATTAATATGACGCTATTAAATGCATAATGTGAAGTATTATGTTTACTTTTAGACCTTTCATTGAATTATAAAACAAATGATTATTTTTATAAGAAAGGTTAAATTCAAGTAGTAAAAATTTTATATAACTTATAGCATACTGTAAATTATAAATTAAAGTCAAAAAACCATTACCTACGTTCTATAGGTTAATTTTATTTTTAAACACAAACGAAAGATTTTGTAAATTGTAACCAGACAAGCAGTTATACGAATATTTCAACAAAAAAATAACGTTTTATCTTCTTGTGTTATTCTTATTACTTATAAACAATTTTTTGTGTACAATATTTCTATTGGCGAACAAATGAAAAAATACGAAATGCATAAAACGCACAAAAAGAAAAAATGATGGAATATAGATTTGTAAATAATCGTATTATGGTGAAGATATAGAATATAGTATTGTATTTTGATTAATATTTGAATGTAATGATATTATATATTTTCGTATTCGAAAATACGATTCTGAGCGATATTCAGTCAAATATAGGTAAATACTGATTACAAATTATTGACTACAATATTTATTAAAATGCATACTCGTTTAAAGTTAAATATCAACAAAAGAGTTTCCAAATTCGATCATATAGGTACATGTTATAAAATATCTATGTATACGTATAGACACCCAATTTAATTTCCAAAATTACAGTTTACGTAAATTTTGCGATATTTGGTGTTGGTCACTATATATAATACTTTTTTATATTTTGGAACTAAGCAAAGCAATATATAATTGTACTTCTTTTTGATTTTCAGCCTGTAAAACCCAAAATTATATATACATTTAAATTTAAAAACGTAATTACAAATTAACAAAATAATATTCTATCTAAATTATTATTTAGTATAGAAAAAATACGTTTGTCCAAAGACGGGCACACACACGACTACACGAGTACTGTACGAGTGACATGGCCACTTTTACATATTACAATATATGTGGGCGACATTCCAACCGATGGGTTATTTGCTAAAATATGAATGCAGTATAACGTCGCCAAAAGTATAAATAATTTAAAAAGAAAGTTTCCTGTTACGTAATTTTCAAAATCATTTTTAAAATATATAAAATCTCTGCTATAGCTGCAAGATTATTGGAGTTTTCAAATTTGTCAAATTTAAAATTTAAATATTGTTGATATAAATTTTTTTTAAATTAATGGTATTTTCATTATATTTACGTATAATACTAATAAATTACTAAGTGTGGAATATTTACCAATCTGATACCTCCGAAGCTATTATTTTTATTAATAAAATTATTAATTTACTATAATAGTCAATAGAAGTGAAATCTTCCCCAAAACACGAATCTTAATAAACTTTTAGAATGTACAAAGTTTATTAAGAATGATAAATAAACTATAATTTCTACAGACGCCATAAACATATAGCTATAATCTTTGTGTATATTTAGACATAGAAAAGCATACTCCGACTGGGTAGTGAGATGCGAGAAATCGAGCAAGGAAGAAGGTGAATACCATCTTATTGATTATTATTGATAATAATATAATTTATTAATCAAATATTGATAGCAGCGGAAAAAACTTTTAATTTGTTCGATGAACTTATTTGAAAAAGTTCGTTGAACATCTTAATTAACCGTTATTTTGATTTTTCTTTTATTTGACTTACAAGTAAATTCATCATATAGGAAACTTATTTGAAGAATATATCCAATGTTTACTCAGTTATGTTTATGAGAAAAAATTTAACAATGTATTCATCTATTGAATAACTATAACAGTGATGACCAACCCGTGTCTCGTCACAGTTCCTCAAGTGTGGCCCGCGGTCAATTTTTTTATAAATAAATAAATGTAACAAAATACGAATATAATGCATAAATTATTAAGTACCTAATAAATTGTAGATTTCAATCCATATACACTAAAATATTTATAGTGGTCAAATAATATAAGACAACCAGTACGACATTATAAGAAAAGAGGAAATTATTACATTTCATTAAACTGTACATGTATACGACAAACTATCATAATTAGATAAAATATGAGATTTCTGTTATTAGTCGTAGCTCGCTTAAAGACAACATTTTACAATGTGGTCCGTTAAAGAAAAAAAGGTTGGGTATCACTGAACTATAAAATTAATCATTTTTAAGCATTATAAAATATAGAATATACTATTATAAATTGTTCAATAAGTCATATAATTTGTAAAATATTTATTTTGCAGTGTTCAATTAAAACGAAATAATCCATATAATATATTGTAAATAGAGACACCGAATAGATTTTTCCAAAAGATTTTATCGCGTTTTGAGAAATTATTATGAAAACCAAATTGAATATCTGAGTACAATCTTTAACAAATTTTATATGAAAAGATATTAAATAAATATCTGTATTATGTATAAATACAGATAGAACTATTAAACTTTTTTCCATGAATTTACTCAGAAAAAATTTGCACTAAAAAGAAATTAAGCGTGATTAGAAATCAATATGTACTTATATAGTTATATTATATTCTTGCAGGTTGACATAGAATATAAAATAATCAAATGTAAAATGAGTATTTAATAATCATAATACAAATATTATTGGAATATTATTATAGAAATATATTCTAAACGTGAGTTTTAGTTTCACATGTTTATTATTTAAAAGTAGAATATATTTAGTGTGCTAGTATTAAAATTGAAGGCGCAAAATCAAGCAAGATTCATCGAAGGAAATTATGTTTTATTTATGAATACGATACAAAACTTTTTGAAACATTTTTTTTATAATACTATACTTAACTGTGCTTTGAATAAAAGAGAACAAACATTAAAATTAAATTCATAATTCTAATTATTATAACAATGACTGTTTTAACTATTTTTGTAGTTTATGACAATAAGAATATACGAAATATTAAACATAGGTTTACATTATATATCTTTTAATACTATTTTCGTAGTAGGTATATTGTACATAATATTAATATTTTTTAATTAAAATTTAAGTAGATTATTAAAAGGCTTCATTTACGACAATTTACTTAGTGTAAATTAATTTGCTTATTTTAGATACATCAAAATGATAAATGGATTTAAACTATTACATTAATCCATTTTTCTATTAAAAATTTTTATTATACAGTCTCCCCATGATGTTTGTTGGAGTTTATTAATATTTTTTTTTTCAATTTAATGTTTATAAATTATAACACTAGAGAGCCATATTTATGAGTAGGTATATAGTTTTATTTATTTGAATTCAAAATTGAATTTTAAATAGGATGGCAAGTTGTAAAGAAATATATTTTTAAATCTTTATCAAGTATCTCTCAAATATTTAAAATATCCATTACTACTCGTACATGAGTATATTTAATAAATATAAACAACTTTAATTTAATACATAGAAAAGTAAGTTATAATTATAAAAAATATAAGAAAAGCTTTAACTCTTAATTTTTGTAGATTTGTAGCTTCAAATGTATTTGTAAATGGCTAATAAAAAATACATAAATACGTTTATTTAAATAATTTATGAAGTGAAAATAAAATTAAATGAACATTTTAAAAATGTTTTTATACTTGGAAATTCGTGGTTTAATTCAATTGGTTTTATATCTACTCGTAATTTACTGATCCTATTATAAAATGTAAAACTTCATTTGAAAAATCATAAGGGAATGAAATTTATTATAATAATAACATTAATAATTTCACCGAATTATTATTATTTTTTTTTTTAAATAAGGAACGTAACATTGCTATGTACCACTTCTATTATAACAATTAATAATAAGTATATAGGGTATTTAATTATTTGGTTTAACAATATTTTTTTAACGTTTATAGGATGACTAAAAGGCATATTTTTAGTTCGAACATTTTCTGCAGAAAATATTATTTTGTTACTTCATTAAGACATTATTTTAAACTTTTCAGTTGGTTTTTAAGCAATAGAAAAACATTTTTTCTAAAAACTACAAAAATCAGAGCATATTATATTAGATCTTTGATAATGATTAATTTAATAAATTGTACCAAGTTAATCATTTTCGTATAAGCAGATATACCATGTAGGATATACCATGTAGGATATACCATGTAGGATATACCATGTATTGATATTCAAGTACCTATAATTACAAATAGCATAGAATTAATTAAAAACTCTATATAACTCAGTAATACTAGATACTTGCATATAAAAGTTAAAAATCATCAACTTGACACTACATAAAACTATATTATAATAAGGAAAATATGTAATATAAATAATAGAACTGTTCGTCTAAAAATATAACAGTACATTTTTTATTTATATTTTGTAATGTCATTGCGGATTGCTTTCTATACCTTGATCGAATAGTAGCACATGTTGGTTTTTAACGACCATAAATCGCAATATGGGTTTAAACCAGTTTTCTCTTCCCCTCCCCTTTAAATATATATTATGAACATATTACATATTACATTAATGTGTATTAAATCTTTGGTATACACGTTTATTGTGCACGTATACGGTACACACGTATGTATGAAACGCACACATGCGAATATTCATTGTAAAAAAACAAACCTTTCCAGAAGCTCATGTATTATTCAAACCTAGGCTAAACTTGACTAAATAATCGAATTTTCATTTATTCCAACGGGTTTCATTGTATTTACACATGTCTATCTATCTGTTCAACACAAAACCCTATTCTATATTTATATAAACATACCTAAGACATAAGTCCAAAAAGAATATTTTATTATTTTTCTATATAATATATATAAAAAAATGTTGAATTCAGTAAAATATACGAATACGTTTATAAATGTATGCCAAGGTAGTTTTTTTTTGTTAAACGAATGGGAAACGAACAATTGTGTATTGCATTAAAATTTTTCAAATAAAAATGTTATTTTATATAAAATACAATCATAAAACGGCTAATCACCAGCGAGTGCAAGCCTAAAACTTTATAGGAGGAAGTAATTCCTCCTAAATATAATAAATATAACAATCCTCCTATATAATCGATCCCTCCGGATCGTCGATTTAAACCTGGAAACAAAAAGAAAAAAAAAAGTCTAAAACTATAAATATATGATGATATCATGATCATGACTCTTAAAGAACACAATAGGGATTTTGCGGATTGGAGTGATTTGATTGACGAGAGTTGTGGATACAATTGAATTCAATAAATATTATACCTTGATAGCCGACATGGTTTACGCGGGAATTTGCGACGATGTCATCAAACGAACCGGACGATGGTAGGTACGTGTTTCTTCTTTCTGTTTTTTTTTCGAATGTCCGAGTATATGGAAATAATAATAATAAAACTAAATTTTACGCAAATTTCCGTACGCGTATCGTAGATTATTCCAATATTATTATTACATGCAGTTTTTATTCCGAAAAAACAAGCAAATAAAAATTAGAAAAAAAAAATTTATTAAAAACCTATGATCGAACACTGCAAACACGCGTGTAGTTGTGGCCGCCACACGCGATACGAAACGACGTGAATTTTCGTTAAAACGACGACTGTAGTGTGATCGACGAAACACTACGAGCGACAATAACGCGCGGGAGCGTACAAAAACGGTGACGGCGAACTCGGTCGGTTCTGTGACGGCGTCGACGTCGGCCGCCCACCGCGCCTGATCTGGATAGATAGACAACGGGGTAGGAGAACTTTCCGTGACGACGCCCCCTTTATAAAGCACATGAAAGTTCCACGACCGTCGGTCACGCTCTCCGGCGGACAACGGGACCGTGTCATCGTAAACGCCCGCAAGAAAGATCATCTATCCATTTATAATTCATTATTACAACCCTTGTACGACCATGCGTACGAGACGACTATTTTATATTACTATCTTATCATACACCAGTCATTTCAAAGATTGATTATTATCGAGTGTAAAATTCACTTTAATTCATTTATTCCTATTTCTAGTGTTGCGGCACTGACTTTATATTCACTAAATCCACGATGAAAAATTACATAAAAGCGATTATCTATTTATTTATTTTTTAGATAAAGTTAGTTATCTTAATCTATATGTTAGAAAATGTTAAATTCGATTTCGACCAAAGTCCAAAATAGATATGCGTTAATATAAATTATAATAAATTACGTAAAATAAATATACTATTGAATAAGTCAATATTATTAACACATGGCGCGATAACTTATAAATTAAAATAATCACCTGGCGTATAATATTGAATATGTTCATTAATATGATTGAATATTCCAATATTTATTAATAATGGAAGAATAATTAATAAAATAATTAATAATATGCACCTATATTTATAAATTATTGCATATTATTGTGTATATTATATTAATTAATTTAGTTGAAACATGACTATTATATATTAATTGAAAAATTAAAACATCAGTTATTCTATCCAAATAAGTATAATGTGATTATTTTTTCGGTTATTAATTAGTAATTACCATAAATGAGCTAATTGCCGTAATATTTATTTTCACAATTTGTGATAATATATGACAATGAAGAAGTTAATATAATATATATTATAATTTGATATCATACTATTAAAAACGATACATTCAACGTGATGAAAAATTTAAAGAAAGTACCTAATAAGTAAAATATACATACATACCTACCTATATACCTATGTATACCCTATGTTTTATATTTTTATAATAATAAACTTTAATTAATGCTGAATTAAAATAACAATCTTGGAAGGGAATAATAAAATATTTAATGCATAACAATAGTAATAATAATATTTATAAATTATAAATTAACCTAACCTATGTTATCCCGATGACTTTTATAAATGTACCTACTACCTACCTATATAAATCATAATATTATTGGAAAAGTTTTTGAAATTAATATAGTTTGTCTTTTTGCAGGATCGTACGTAACCTACTTAGTAGGTATAACCATGGAGGCTACAATATTATGATAATATTCATAAACTCAAAGTCGAGGATAAAAAGGACCAAGCAAGAACTTGTTAATAAATTATAATATTAATACGGGTCCATTCGGTTTTTGCACTATACGATACATATATATATATATATATATAAAAAAAAAAAAAAAACAGTAAGTATTAATTATAGATATCTATCCTGTAGTACATAGTATAAGTATATAGGTTTCATTGATACAAATATGTTTGCTTTTGCCTAGAATTCAATAAAATATAAACATTAAATTTAAAAATTGCATACACCTATGAACCGGTTTCTTATTAGTTATTACAAATAAACAGTATTCGAGGATAATTTGTTACTTAATATTATATTATGTAGGTACTTGTCGTCCATCGGTCGTCACGGTAATATACATAGGTATGTGTATTATTCAACTTATATATACGTATATATTTTAATATTAATTTATAAATTGCAGATTAAATAATATAATAAAATATTTAATAATAAAAATTTTATTACATACGACGAAATTACTGGTGCAATAAAAGATGATGGTATGGAAGAAAATATCTTTTTTAATAAATATTTTTTTTTTTTAAATTGTCTTTTTATACAATAAGAAAAAGTTAACAAAAAAGAATAATCAACCACATTCTTCAAATTAATAATTTAATTTGTAGAAGATATCTTACTACGAGTATAATAGAATCATTACTTTTGGATATAATATATATTATTGTCTATACTCTATATATTTTTTAAATTTAATAATTATTAATTGTAACATTTTTTTAATTTTAATTTTGAATTAATTAATATTCGAATTTTTTTTTACAATAACAATATGTAATAATTAATATTATTTAAATGATAAATAGTTGATATTTTTTTTTTTTTTTTTTGTGCGAAAATTACAATAACTTATAGCAGTAGTATTGCTGCAAGACATTTATATAATATTATATTATGTGTAACAGATATGATTTACGTATTATTATTTTGTAATTCATAAACGATAAAATATAATAATGAAGCTTTAAATAATACCAATATGTAAAAATGTATGTAGACCATTACTACTAATGCAAGTAATGTAACAAGACATTGAATCTAAATGATTAATTGATAAAATTATTAAGTAATATTATTAGGTCGTTATTTTACTGTATATTTTAGTTAAACTTCATTACACAGTAAAAATATATAAAAATATAATTAATATTAATATAATCATCATTAATAAACAATAAAATGATATTTAAAAAAATTATAAGTAATAAAATATAATGAAAATAATAAATAAATAAATCTATGGATTACACATTTCAAAGCCAATCTTCAAATTATTTAATAATATATACCTATCTAATAATTTCAAAGTACTAAGAAAAACTATGTCCTTCATGCTTTAGAAAATAAACCACTGGATAGACCAAATAATAGTAGCTAATATCTATACTAGAATATAGATTTATATTATCATATATTGAACTTTGGTATTTATTAATTTAATAATTATTTTAAATTAATTAATAATTTAAGTTAAATTAAAATGACGTAGGTATAATACTAATAAAATATTATAATAATAATAATTATTATTAGTAAATTTAATAATATTTTTAAAATATTCAAAATAATTAAATTAATATAAAACAGTACTTAATATTAATATTTTTAATTATCGTTTAGAATGTTTAGATCAATAATTAATATATCCAGTACCTAGTATAAGTTTAATATTTTTCTATAGTAAAACATAATTTAATTATGTAAGATTATAAAGTTTTCTTTGTTGAAAATTAAATATAAAAATGTAGATTTAATTATAGTGGTTGTTGAAACAATTTAAAATTTTGTTATGATTTTTACCATTACAATATAATAATATAATTAAACGTATATATGTACATTCATCTATATAGATACTGCAAATTAAAATACAACTAAGTTTTTTGAACTAAAGTATAATAATTTTATTAATAATCCGCTAAGCTTTTGTAAAATACAATATCTATATTTCATTTATCATGTTACTACTCGTATAATACAAATAAATAGAAATATTTTTATATCTATTAAGTACTATATTTATTTAATATTTTTAATTACATTTTAAAAAAACTAAATTTTCTTCTAGTATTTACTTGTACAATTAATATATTATTACGTTCGCCGCGCACCAAATGTTGTTAGTACATAGTTACTTAATTATTTTATCATTTGATTACAAGAATATCACAATAATCGGAATTTAAATAAAATTGTGTTTATTAAAATTAAGCAGTCGGTATTATAATTTGAAAATGAAATACAAAAAGTTTTCTATAAGATTAAAGTTATCAATCGAAAAGTTTTTGTTTTGATAATTATACGAGCTTAATTGTACACCTTCAATCTTCATTAAGCCACGTAAAACATTGTTTTAATATATTATATTAAAGGAAGTAGTGTAACTTTTAAACAGAAGATAGTTTGAAGCCATGAAACGATAATATTATGTACATAAGCTCGGTATGTAAAATAGTACTATTAATAAGAGTAACATTATTTTGCCCAATAAAGTTTGACGACAAATAATGTAGGTAGAACTAATTAAAGTATATTAATATAAAGTTTTAACCTTATGATATTGAATGAACGTGAATATAAATAAATATTAAATTTTATCATTACAAATTAAAAGCATACCTAATTAAATTTTTAATAAATAACTTATGCATTAGAAACATGATTAATCAATTTAATCTGAGAACGATTAAGATATAATTTTAGAAAAATTTTAATTTAATTATTATACTAAAGTCAAATTATCATTTAATTCAAAATATTTATTCATTTTACTCTCAGAATTATAAGTATATAGGTATTAGCACATTCGTTCATTTCTCAACAAAATGAAAATTGTATTTAGGTAGATATTTTAAGCTTTTTCTATGGAAATTTAATAAAAACGCACATAACCGTCGAAAGTAGATCATAGAAGGAAATGTATGGTATTATAATTATGATTTGAATACAATGATATATCGTTATGAAAATAAAATTTAAATTTTAGAATGTATTCAAATTAGACTAAAATTTTACATAAAAATTTAAAAATTTAATCTTGTTTGTACCTATAATATTAATATACATTCAATAAAACTTCAAGTTTCTATATGATTTAAATTTCGTAAGTTATATGATAAACAAAAAGTAAAACATCAAGTTCGTCAAAATAATTATAGTTTCCGCGAATTTTACTGTGTTTCTGCTATTTTTCCAATCGTATTTTCTATTCCCAAAGAAAATTATTGGGAAATTAAAAAACAACCTAAATAAATTATCAACTAGATCTAATTTTCCACCAAAAACATACCCTAATCGTGTTCATCACTTTTACTGCTTCATATCGTGTTTTCAGACATAAAAAAAAAGACACATACATCATTTTAAAACCAATATACATTGTAAAATGTAAATAACAAATGCACGTTAAACTAAAAGAAAAGCATATCGAAAATATTTTTTTTTTGTTACGATAAATTCATTATTTTTTGTACATTTTTAACCCACTATTTTATGTCCTTACTACAACTGTACACATTATATTAGCTCGAAAAGCTATTAAAATTGCACAGAGCAGGAAACTAAGCACGTCGGCTGTCACACTCACCTATAAGTCAGTATAATATATGAGTATAATTATTGCACTCGCATAGGCATGCGCAAACACGTGTGGCGGGTATTACTAACATTTTCATAGGGACACTAATATTTAAAACCATAAATTAATTACTATTTTTACAAGTATCAATGAAAGACGTTTATTTTTTTAAATAAACTATTTTGACCTAGCTGCAGTATATATTTTTCGATAAGATATACATGTTTTTTACCTATACTTATATCGTCTTTTATGTCAATTTAATATTCACAATGATACCTAGATTATATGTATAAAAATGTAGTTGCATATTATTCCAAGAATTAAAACTTACTCCTGAAAAAGCTTTTTCTTTTTGACCAACGTTAAAATTAAACCACTACTTAAATTAAAACAGTATGCTCGATCTACTTTAGGACAATTATCCAGCCAATTGTAAGCAATATACCAATTATTTCTATTAATACCTTCTGTTTTACTTCGTCGATATAGTTTTAATATTGGTTGAAATGGTCTTTTCATTATTCTATCTTTACGTTCTGACTCATTTGTTATAATTTTGAAAAATAATTTTTATTCTTCATACTCGGAGCATACATTATTATTAATTCGTGTAGTCCTGCAAGTAGTGAATACACGACCTGTGCGCACGCCTACTGGTGTGACTGTATTATTGTCACGCTCATACCATGACTTAAGCAGGAATAACAATTGTATTTTTGGTCTTTCTTATCCAGTCATGCACATTTGAATATTAAATAAAAGCGCGGAATTGAACTCAAAGGTTTCAACAAATAATAGTACAATACGATATTAATATTTAATAGGAGAATTGCCGTTTTATGATCGTGTTACAGTCCTTTAAAGTAGTTCATGTGAATTAAATCCATAGACATAATAAAACTTTATAATACATACCTATAGATAGCCGATTTTCTAATTTGTTGTATTGACGAATAGATATTAACAAGTCATTACTACTGGGCAATATTTACAAAATATCATAACTCATAAACTCAAAGACAAATGAAAAATTAAATTTTAAATTCATATTTAAATAATTTCACGGAGTTCTATTATTAAGTAGCATCACCGTCCATGTCCTATTGGAAAAATATTACTTGACTTTATTGTTATACAATTTTTTTTTTTTTTTACAGATTAGGTATACGATATTTTAATTAAATTATGTAATATGTATATATTTGAATAACAAATACATTGAATATATTTTTAACTTTTAAATTCAAACTATAATATTCTGATTTAATTGACAATCAATTGGCATGCGCTTAGGTATAAAAATTATTGAAAACGTTTGCCAATATATTATAATTATAATAATATAAATTGCATACGATAAATGTACATAAAGAGACTTGACTATTGCTATATAGTATAAATATATAAATATAAATATTATAATAATTCATAATTATTATTTAATAATCATATTTATAATTATCATAATTTAAAACAATTGATTTCACGACAACAATATAGAATTAGTAATAACTAATAATTTTAATAACTTTCAGTTATTAATTATAATTAATAGTTCTTCATACAAATATGATTGTATAATTTTATTTTATTTTTAAAGATAATAAATTATCCAACTAATGCAAATTTTGGGTGAATGTAATTAATAATTGTGTTGTATTTTATAAAATCACGTAACGTAAGTAGTAATACTAATAATTATTATATGAATGAAACCCGCTATCTGGTGGAATTAACATCAATTAGAAATTATGGATTAAATCATGTTCACTAAATTAAGTACGTACATATACGTGTTATTTATGAATTTAATAATATTTTCATAAGTTATAACTCTCATGTTATAAAAATAAATAAAATAAATAGGTATTAATTGGAAAAATATATAATAATTTTATGTTATATATTCATATGATGGCCAAATATTCTATATGAACCATGGCATATATAATTTATATTATTAGTTACATTATATAACTATAACTATGAGAAGTGTAAATTGTAAATCGAAACGAAACATGAAATATTCAAAATAATGGCAATAAATAACGTCCCAAAAAGAGTTACAAGATTAAAAAATCAAGTTTTGTACATCTATGTTAAAAATTATTAGTTTTTTAATTTTTTTTTATAAGTTTTGTAGCATGATCAATTGTGGATATAATACGTAAAAAAACTAAGAAGTACCTAAGTACATTTTTTTTTTAAATCATAAATTATTTTATTTTTTATTTTTTTTTTCATATGCCTATGACAAATAAAATGAAGAGATAATATGCGTAAGCGTAATATATATTTTTAAGTACGCAATTGTAATATAATCAATAAAATATGCGGTAAGTCACTAATAAAATGTTTAGTTTTTATTATAATTATTATTATTGTATTATACTCGTACCTTCTTAATTGCATAATATACCTACTCGTATGAATTATAATATTAATCATAAAATGTAAAAAAAAAAAATATTAATGTTTTCCTAAAGTTTAAATGAATTAAACCAAAAATTTGAGCAAACCGTAGTTAATATAATACGAGCATAATATGACCGTTTGTGACGTATTCCAAGTAACCCATTGTTTGTTTTATTATGTCATTGTGTTTGTAGCATACACATAATAATATTTACCTAACGCAATATTGATATGACAATTGATTATAATTTACTGATCATAACAGCGGCGGATTATATCTTAAGGAGAGGTTTAAAATAATATAAGTATGGTTGAAAAAGCCGAAACATAAAAAATCACCTATTTTCAAAGTCTTTTAATAAATTATTTAAAAATATAAAAAAATATAGGGTGTACTAAAAATATGACATTATTAAATTTTTAATTATTCTAGTTTTATTTTAAAATATCTATTAATGGTTTACAATACAAAAATCCATCGTTTTTTCAGTTTTACCAAGTTTTTGGTCAAACACTAAAACTATAATAATTAACTATATTATAGCTAATTTTAGATTATGAACCTACGGACAATTACTCTACAGTAAATGTGTCATGGTTGATCAAATTAATAGAATATCTAATTGACAAGATTAATATTGACATTTGTCAATTTTTATTTTATTTTCGAAATATAATATTCATTATTCAGTCAATTGGGTTAAGAATAAATCGTATTTATTATTAAAATACTATGAGACATGACACATAATATAATTATTGATATTTTTATCACTTTAAAAATTAATTATCATATTTTAAATTTATGTATTATAAAATAAGAATAATATGTATATTATATTATTATTTTTTAGGTGGCTATAGGCATATATATAATATTTATCCATAAGGCATTCTAAATTATTCATTCACAAACTGAAATATAATCATAAATCTAAATATCTAATTATCATAAAACTTTTTTTTTCAAATTTAAAACAGCGGCTCATGCTTTCGCATTACTTTCTCTGGATTATAAAACTAACATTATTTATTATTATTAATCAGTTTTTCGAGGTTTTTTATAATGGAACATTCGGAATTATTCGAATTCGATAATTCATGTTTTTCACAAGCATTTTACTCGTATATTACATTAGAAATTAGACAGAAGTAATGAATTAAGCTATGGTAACTACTTGCTTACTTTAGCCATCCATTTGACTATTTTCCACGGAAGGCATCACATTATATTATAAGTTAATATATACCATTTATACCAATAAATTTACTATTTTATGAACCATATTATAGATAATTGGACATTATAATATAAATGACGTTAAGTGCACGCTTATTATAATATGTAATATAATCAAAGATCCATAAATCATAAAAATATATCGTTATTATTTTAATTTTTTTTAAATAATTAAACGGATCAGTAAAAACATCAGTATGGTTTTTAACGTTTGATTCAATAGTTAAAAATAATTACATTTTAATTGTCCTTGTGTCATAACAGTGGGCTGATAAAACTCATAAATTTATAGTAATGTAAATACGATTTCCGTTTAAATTAATACAAAAATTGATAATAATTTCCGCCTCGGGTCTTGGTTATAAATTTATAATTATACTAAAAATAGCGATTATGATTACCAGACATTTTATAGCATAAATAGTAAATACGACTGTGGGAGTTTAGCGATTTTTGATCACAGTCACACCTCACACGATTACTCACGACTCAATAATATTATCTTTTAAGTTTAACACAATACGAATATTACGTATTTTTACTTTTTAACAAAAAAGTGTGGAATAAATTAATACGAGTAATTAATAAGTTTTCCTTAATTTAAAAATCTTTTACACGTTTACAATTTTTATTCTATACGTATATTATAATATTATAATTATCATTGTAGTGTTAAAAGACAAAAAAAAAAAACATTACGGATAATGCTGATATTGATTGCGTCATCAATTCATTATAATAAAATTACTATTAGTACTTATATAATAATATTAAGTGTACGACGAATAGGTATAACAACAGGGCAAATTTTTTTTTCTTGATAATTTTCGCACGCACAATGGATTATGCGGATTGCGGAGAAAACAAAAATCACAGATTTAACCATTTAACGTTGAAAAAAAAGAAAAAATCTACCGAACCGTAAACAACACCTAAACTTAATACGACGTTGTGGCAGTGAAGGGAATCGATCGACAACAAGACGTCAACAAAACCGTAGGTCGAGCGTCGTGATACGGTCGGATGTGATAATTATTATAATAATTATAATTGATTTATATTATATTTTTTTTTTATTTGACGTTATAAAAAACAAAATTCCATTTTAATCTGTGATACGGTGAAAAAATCACGCGGTACCTACACCGACTTCGTAAAGTAAAGATACCCATTTTTTGTTTGGTATAACATTATGACACATAATTATCATTACCTATATAGATTATATTACAGTCAAAATTTTTTACGGTTTATAATAATACACAAAACGATGTACATAATATTAATACACTCTGGTAGTTGTCCCGGTTGACCCCCACGTTACTACTTTGAATTTTGACAATCGACAGCCACTCCGCCGCCGGACTGTCAGTGCCGGAGTACACCTTACGTATTTTTATTATATTATTCCCGTCGTACGGAGTCATTGGGTCACGGTGCAAAACCAAAATATGAGTACTGTACCCAACTGTAAAGACTAAAGAGCGAACGTGACGAGGGAGTACTGGGTCCGAAATCCCCGTCGAGATGGTTGGCAACAATGTATCTCGGTTAGGCATGTGTTTCTTTCCCACCTTTCCCACCAATGAAAACAATAACACTGATTTGGCGAATGGTCATAACATTAATACATTAAACTCGTATTAAGTCGTTTTCAGTGTTTAGTCTTTAGTCTAATTTTTTTTTTTTTTTTGTCATCTGTTCGTTTTTGCTTTCATAACGCGAACATTTCGTATGGTTTCCGGCTCAGTCGCTGATACCGAGTGCTCGCCATCGCGTATAGCTCAATCAACCAGTTTCACACGAAACTTATGACATTTAACTGCAAACAATAATAACGGACACTGTACGTAATAACACGGTGCTATATATCATGACGGAGCCCACGACCGAGCCGAAAAATGATGTTGTCGACGACGCGGACGCGACACTTTGCGACAAGAGGAAACTGTCTCCAGACATGAATTTTGAACAGGTCAACGTACTGAAGAAGCTGAAAGACAGCAAAACGCAGCCTGGTAAATAACTTTCCGAAGTAGCAAATAGTGTTGGCCGCGAGTAAAGTTAAAAAATTATTAATTATTTTCGTCAACATTTAGATACGCTGTGCCAATGCCCACAAAAGTGTTCAGAACGTGTACCACAGCGATCCAAAGACGAGCTGTTTAAGATATTTGCAGAAATGGATAGTGAGGACGTACAGAATAAATTCCTACAAAAATTCATTGAAGCTCGACCCGTTGCTAATCGTTTGTTTAGTAAAGAAACCACACCTAATGGTAAATTATTGAGAAGGATTCATTGTAAATATAGGATTCCATCAATTTTGCCTGAAGACTTCATGGCGAGTGAGTACATAACGTATAATTGTTAATTTCCATTTATAAACAAATTTGATTTAGATCCGTGTGGAAATTACTGGATATAATGATTTTATATCTTATGTATAGTTTACCACTTATATTTTATGTTTTAGCTTAAACAGAATGTGTACATTGCGTATCCGTAAAAATAAAATTTCTTATGTATATTTTATTACTACGCTAATTAATAATAATCATTTTATATTAATTTAAAATTTAAATATAAGTGTAATTTTTGTAAGTAACAAAAATATTTAAAAGATTATGTAAATCTATTGAATATTACATTTTGAATAAAGCAAAAATATCTATTGGTTTTACAATATGTCTCTTTTTTTTTTGCAGTTATTTTTATGCGAAATTAAAAATAAATGTGTAAGTGGCAATGATAAACTATGGTAATCCTTGTTACCTGTATATAAAATAATTTAGTTAGTAGTAGGTATTCCTATTAAAATATATAATTTATATATTTAATACCTATTAACGAATGTAAATGGGATTTGAAATATAATTATTAAAATATAGTGAATGATAATTTAATACTCTCAATTTTTTTTTTCTATGAGAGTGTTGTTTAGTATTAAATTACAAAATCAAATGTTGTAATTATGATTATAATTTATGTATATTTTTAAATGAATATTAATAAGTATATTTGTTTTATAGGTATAAATTGTGATTCTGACAAAGACGAAGAATCAGACTTTGATGAATCCTCTTCTGTTACTTCTATAGACTCCAAAGAAGATAATGATAAGAATTTAGAAAGTGATTCAATAGAAACTTTACGAAAATCATTAAATCGTGTTGATGTTTGTCAAAAAGCATTTCTTAATTTATTTGCACTATCAGATAAGCGTTTAAAAACTGTTAGAGAGTTATTGATAATTAAAGCACGACAAAAACACATGAAACGTATAATGGAGAAAGAAGAAAATCAGATAGAAGTATCATTGGCTAAAGATCTTGCACAAGGTTGTTTACCATTGATGGCACTTTTTAACAAAGAAGATAGTAAAAAAGTATCTGATCAGTTGATGACTGCTATTAGCAATGACATCAATTTGGTTAATAATTTCTTTTGCAACCAATTATGGAAACCCGAGTACATTAACCAAAAGCCATCTGAATAAGTCAATTACCTGTTACTACTTTAAAATTTAATAAAATTCAACATTTTTAATTAAATACTTAATGTATATGTTTAAATAATGTCTGTTTGAATTGACTGGGGTTGTTAAATTATATATAATTTTTATATTATATGTTTTGTATTTATTTGTAATTACTTATTTTAGTATAAAACTAATGGAATAAGTTATGTATTGTTTTGATTTAATAATTTGTTAATGAAACGTAATAATTATATATTATTAAAATAAGAACATATAACATTTAATGTTAATCTATTATATTATATATTTTCTGTTTAAAAATGATATACTATATGATTATGTCTTTGAGTATTTTAATAATTTTTAATATTGTGGTTTAATCAAATAAGGAACATTATTAGTACAAAGCAAAGTAAATATACAATGCCTAATAGAATAACATTAAGTTTCTGTAATTAAATTTAAATGTGTTTAAAATTATGTTTGTAAATAAACTTAGAGATTTATTTTAACTTTTAAATAAAAATAACATTAATTTAGAAATCTAGAGTTTAAATTTCACTTTTATAGTTAAGTGTAATAACCCAAATCAATGTTGTATGTTTACTTTGTCCAAGCATTGTCAGTATTTTAATGTTATATTTATTTTTGTCTGCACTTATGTATTGTATAATTGTCATATTCTACAATATGTAGAACATCTTTTTGTTAATTTGTTTGGTATTATGATTATTGTAAGAGAGTTAATACCAAATTTACATTAATTATAATTTTATGCCAAATACGAGTACCTCCTTTATTATATGGTTAAATTATATGTAATTTTATATATTTTTAATTTTTGAGTATATTTTGTTTATATGACTATTATTTTTACATGTAAAGAAAATTTTATCTTTAAAATTATGACTTATTAATTACTTTTAACGAATTTATGATAAAAGTTATATTTTGTACAACATATAAATGTTAATTTGTTCAAAATTAATTTTTATAATTTTTTGATTAATATTATTTCTAAATTTATCGTTTTTGTAAAATTTTAAATACCTGTTTCTTTTTAAGTAATATTTTAAAGATATATTTTTCCATGAGTATTAATATAATATATTTTATTAAGTAAGAATTATTTATGAATTATATCTAAGTAATTTTTGTTTATAAAACACAATTATTAAACTTTATATTTGTTATATTCCTAAGTAAGGAGTACATTATTCCATTATCACCACATTATTATAGAACGAACAAATATTTAAAAACTTTTAAAGTACAAATATAATATTAATTAAATGTATTGTTTAAATAAATTGATTTTTAATTAAGAAAATGTATTGATAATTATATAAAAAAATTAAAATACCCATATATATATATATATATTAAATGTGAGTGTTATGTATGATTATAAAATAAACAGTGTAATTGTTTGTAATTTATATATTTGAAATAATTGTTTGTTTTAAAAAATATTTGTTTATTTAGAACAGTATACAAAAATTATAATGAAAAATGGAAACTGAAGAATATAAGTTAATTTAACTTTTTAAGGATTATTGGTATGTTATTGTATTTAGAAAATAATTATCTAATTAAAGAAAAATATAACATTTAAAGGTATAATTATTTGTAATATTTATTTTAGCCGTACATCAATGTTTAATACTAAATCATAGTACAGATTAATGTGCTATTTTTTAAATATTGTTCAATACTTCAACATTGTTTAATATTCAAAATATAATGTTTTTTTATATAATTATGTAGGTTATTAAATTTATTAGTCATACACTAATCTAATTACATATTAATGATAATAAATTTATAAAATATGTTTTATAATGTATATTAATATTACCATATATTGATTTTTACTCTAATAGAAATGTAGAATATTTACTCCATATACATAAATGTTTTGTAATCAAAACTCAAGTCTTCCATTATTTTAAAGACAGTATAAATATCATATAAATATTTTAAACTATAGAATAGATATAAGTGGTAGATTTAATTATGAATACAAATACCTATCTAACTAATATTTTTCATCTCATTAATGCGATATAATAATATGAATTAAATAGCATTTATAATTGTACTCACCATTTCTAATCTTTGAAAGTACTGTCGAAAAAATGTTAATGGTCTTTCTGGTTTTGCGATGCATAGCTGAACAATGCAGTCTTTTAATATTTGTTGTATGTTATGTTGTTGGACGTATAATTCACAATCATCGACATTTTCACCATATACGTTTGATTCCATGTTAGATTAGGTATTTAATGTTTATTAGTTCACAAAAATTCATTAAAATATTAATTGTCAAAGTACATAATTATAAGAATTGTTAAAATATAGTCGATAACATTTGAATATTGTATTGTTTAAGAAATGTTAAATAAAAACTTAAAAAATTAATTTATACATTGTACATACATAGGTGTACCTAAATATTAATTTTATGAAATTACTTTATTATGAGCAGTTATTTTTTTAAATTTTATGCATTTTTTTCCTCATAAAAAAAAATAATAATAAAAAATGTCAATACAAAATATTATGTAAGTATAAAGATAAACTATTAAACTGGAGATACATGAAATAGAAATTATTTGTATCTGATAGACGTTTAATCATTTAGGGAAAGGTTATCAAAAATTCACATAACCAACATACAATGATAACGAACGCGTATTTTCTGATTGATAAGGAAAAAGCTGCCGTGAGTGTTGAGGTTATGTCATTTTTAATTTTTTGACTTCTTTGACTAAAAAATTTTAATATTCCTAAACTACAGAGGAGTACTCCTAAAACATGTGGATATGATAATTTTATTTTTGTCAGTTGTTCAATATTGTTACTTGTGTTCATGAGTTTATTTATTTTTTATCATTTTAAATTTTGGCAGTCAATATTTACTGTGAAACTAGTAAATATACTCATTTTCGACAGTACTCGAAACTCAGTATTTAGTATTTATTATACGTATTACTTATAATTAGTACTTGCTACTGAGTAGTACTCTATTCTGTGTTTTATACTTACTTTTTTGTTTACCGGTCAAAGTGATATGGTGTATATTTTTCAAATATTTTTCTACATAATAAAAAAAAAAAAGTGTTAATTATAATTATTTTCGTGAAACGTGAATCGTTCTATTTTAAAATAATGAAACATGTTATTCGTAATAATTTCAGTGTGATGATTTAAGTGTTGTTGTTAGTTATTATAAATTGATAAAATCGTTTTTTCTTTTTCTCTTTTATTCGCATCGTTTCGTGGACTGTTGCAGTATTGTAATAGTAATTTTTCACGATTGCAATGAATGACGTCTAAAAATGGAATATGTTATGTAATATACGATGACGCTGTGTAGTAACAGTATAATGTTTTATACCGATGAATTGTAATTTATCGTTGTTGGATGAAAGAAATACGAATAGAAATTAAACTATGACCAGTTTCAGTGAAGTAGGATTGAACAAAAGATTGAAGGAATTGAATTCGTCCCAACAAAGTATACAGACACTTTCGTTATGGTTAATTCATCATCGGAAGTACGCTCATACGGTCATCAAGATTTGGTCAAAAGAAATATTAACGGGTAAATAATTCTACATTAATAATTTTGTATAGAAAACATGTAATAAAATTGAATTTTCTAAGTTTTTCTATCGATGGAAGCTAATGTTAGTTAGGTATTTGAGGATTTAAATTTTTAAATCATAATATTCTACGCTCTATTCTATGTTATAATGTAGCATATTAAAATATTTATAATGATATAGATATAATATGTATTGTACCTTTAGACGAAAACATTGAGTACATTCAAAATGTATGTATCTCCATTATTTTTATTACATGAAATCTGATCATTCTGTTGATATAATATAGGTATATCGTATATATAATATATAAGTACCTACCTCTTTTTTAAAAAAAAATACATATCTACATATATAATTAAGTATAATTATGTATTTTAGTACCTATTCAGTTTAAAAGATGAAATAGGTATAGGTATATTTTATTACTTATTTATAAGTTTTATGCTTATTTAAATAATGATTTGTGTAATAATAGGTACTAAATAGAATACTATTTTTTTTATTTATTACCAATCAAATAATGAACGACTGTTTTTTTATATTCTATATTTTAATTTTCAAAAAAAAATTAGTTAGGTAGTGGATATTAGAAAAAAGATTTGATATTTATTTATTTATTATAATTATACGGGCTAGGCCCTATACATACAATATTTGAGAGAATGACAGTATAATTTACTAATTAAATCTAACTTATTCACTTATATAAGAATTAAAATAAAAAGAGCTGATACTCCTGCCACATGGAATACAGGTGTGCAAATCATAGCGTTTAATTTTAATTAGAATTTGAATTCAGTCAGATAATGAAGGTAATGATTAAAATTTTGACATTTTTTTATTAAATACATAAAGCGGAAAGTTTTATCACACGTATAGAACATAAATGAATACGGAACACCCTATAGAATTTTGAAATCTCTAGTTCAATATAAATTCTCATAAAATCCCTTGTCTTCTGAATGATCATATCTAACAGAACTTTTACTCAAAATACTTTTTTTGAATGCAATAGTTTATCATTGCATTCAAATTCTAATTAAAATTAAACACTATGATTTGCACAGCTGTATCCCTGCGGCAGGATTATCAGCTCTTCTTTTTTATACTTTAAACAGCTATAAAAAAAAAATTGTAAATTTAATAATTCGCAATTAATTGGAACTGAGTTAAGTAAAATGTATTTAAGCTTCAAAAAAATTTTGTCTATTTTATTTAGCATCATTGTAAAATATTGTAATATAATAAAAAATATCTATATGAATACTTTAAATATTGGTTTTACTGAAATTTTAACTTTAAACACCTATAAAAAAAAAAAATTGAGACTAGGGATTTTTCTTATATTTTGATATGATGTTCAGCATATGTAAGTGTACTTCAGTAAAATTTTCAGACCTTAATGTCCAAAATTGTCAATTTTATCAAACATTATATATCTACTCAATTATATAATGTACGAGTACATAGAAACGAGAATATGACAAAATATTCAAAGTCCTATATTTTGTAGAAAAATTAACGTAACGGTTCCAAAATTTTATCACATATATAGTACCTATGTCAACACCGAAAAAAATTTTCAAGTCTCTAATTTCTTGAGTTATCGTGAAATATCGTGAAATCGAATTCGTCGAAATTTGACTCGAAATTTCAGTTTTCGTAAAAGATGCCGTTTTTCGTCGTTTTTTCTATCGCATAGGGTCAAAGAATCAATTTTGAGAAATCCCAAAAATGATCTAAATAAAGTACAAATTAAATCCACTATTCAACCGAAAACATGTGCTATTCGTGAAAATTGGAGCATTATTTCGGGTAGTAAAAGTGTCTATAAACATAAAAAAAAAAAAAAAAAAAAAAATACAGAAATCATTGTAAAACCAATACATTTTTCGTTACGCTCAGAATCTACAATATAGATATTAGACATAATTAAATTGTTATCACTTATACTAATAAAAAGCCAAATCCACAAAAAATTTACTTTTTTATTTGAGTAAATACGTATTTCAACAACGATGTTGTCATCTTCAGTACTAAGCGTAGATTTTCTTGGTACTGAAGATGACAATATCCTTGTTGAAATATGTATTTAATCAAATAAAAAAGTAAATTTTTTGTGGATTTGGGTTCTTTATAAGTACTTATGTAATATATCCACAAGAACTCTTTTTATAAATTTAATATTATCACCATTCACTAATATAGGAACATAAAATATTGAAATAAAATACCATCAAATTGATAACAGGTCGTTAAAGGCAGGATTGGCATTGGCAAAACACATAATACGCCTAAAATGTTAATTAGCCATAATATAGTTAATGGTGGCATGTAGAACATAAAAAAGAGCAGTGGAACGAGATGGAATTTTAAAATTCATTAAAGAAATCACGACAGGTTAATCAATGTTATTATTTAATAACCCTATATTCCTACAAGAAAATTAATACTAGCGATACGTTGACGTTCAGCCAAAGAAGATAGACCAAGACTAGTAGCGACCAGCGTGTAGTTATGGGGAGTACAAGGGATTCTTGGTGTACAGCTAGTAAAGCGTAAGAATCTGTATTATACACTCTCAAGCTGTCTGGAATTATCAGCAGTATGATGGTCCTAAACTACAGTGACAATGTGCTATACCTACTCCAGTATGGGGTGCACTAGTGCAGGGGTGGCCAACAGGTCGATCGCGATCGACTGGTCGATCGCTAGGTGAATTAGAGTCGATCGTGACACCATTTGGCATTTTAAAATTTTTGAATTTTTTCAGAAAAAAAATTATTATTATTTTTTTTTTTTTTTTTTTGTAAATGTGTGTGTCTTTGTATACTTATCCCACTAATATAAAAATTAGATTAAGAAAATAGATTAAGAAAAAGGAAATAAATAATTCTGAAAAATGAGTCTATACACTGATATAGAGTTATATATCGTGTAGGTATACATTGTACGTACCATGTACCTATTCTTATGGATAATGTATCTTATGGATGATGATAATAATAATAATAATTTTATAATAATTTTTTGTAGGTAATAATAATATAACAATACTTTTCATTTAATTAATAGTTAACTTTTGTTTTTTTACCTCCTTTTTTTTTTTTTTTTTTTTTTCGGTCGATCGCGACAACCTTAAAAAACTCAGAGGTCGATCCCTAGTCTTTTAAAGTTGGCCACCCCTGCACTAGTGCCCAGAAAAGTGTTTATATCGGTAATTCTAAACGAAAATCTTTTGACAAAAACACATGATAAAACCAAGAGTTTTAAAAGCCTTACAATATGTATTTAATATTTAATATTTGTAATAATGTATTTAATATGAGTACTCGGATCAAGGTTATAGCTAAACTTAAAACCAAGGTCCATGAAACATTCAACAGCATGGGAAATAGCATCACCATTAAGAAAGTATTAGGATATAATAGAGAGCAAGTCCTTGTAAAGGTCGTGATTTTGTATTTAGAAAAGTTAAATGTTAGACTCAAGAAGGTATTGCACCAATCGCAGAAACTAATCAAATCAGATTGAATTTTTATGTAATCGTCATTAAGTATTCAAGTGTGCATACTCGTAAATATATTTTTGATATTGTCAACAAAAAAAAAAAAAAGTGACAGTAGTATAAAACATAATGGAGGTTAAAAATTAAGGAAATAATAGGTGACAAAATTAATATCAGTAATTTTACACATTGGTAAAAAAATCTATCTAAAACCTATCCCTATAATAAATTACTTAAACCAAAACAGAAGTGGATCACTAAAACTAGATTCCTTAAGAATTTGAATTAGTGCCATATGATTGATTTACTGAATGCCTTATGAAAATCAATGTAGACGACATTTACTTGTGCCACTGGAAAGAATCAAAAGTATAATTATTAAATACAAGATTACATTGTGGTCTAGGGTCTAGACATTCGCTGCGACTAATTCGCCGCAGCTATTTCGCCACGAAGAGAATCTTCCCACGATATATCATTAAAGATTGATATACAAGATATAAATGTTTTATAGCAAATATTTTTTAATTTATATTATTTAATTTATAAAGATTAATAAGGAATAAGTTGTTTTCAAGTGTAAGAGACGCTCGTTATGCCTACCGGCTCCACTCGCTTCCTCAAGTGCCGCTTTACATCACTTATCGCCAAATAAATATATCAAACCTAATACCTAAAACCTAGCCTATCTTTGATACTGGTGCGGATAGTATCTAATTTGTACCATAAGATGAAAAGTGTGTCAAAAAAAAAGTGATTGGATCAAAAATTTTTGAAAAAAATGCGGCGAATAGTCCGGCGGCAAAATGGTGTGGCGGCGAGATGGTCAATAGTAAATAATTAGAACAAAATTTAAAAAAAAAAACAACAGTTAATAAACTGAGAAAAATTGAAAAAACGCGATAGCTAGATGTTACCTTAATTATAGGTTAAGCCTAAGCCTAAAGATATAATAAAATATTATAATCAATTGCACTTTATATGCAATAAATAGTTTTTATAGGTTATTCGAAGTATACAAATTTTATTAATAAATATAAATTATAGGAGTAGGAATTACTCTAAATTTCAAAATAATATATTTTTTTAAGGGGATTCGAAGCGTCGATTTTCTTTCTCTGTCTAACACACATAAAAGATAGGGATTTAGACGTCTTCAACTTCAACGTTACGATCGATCTGGTTATACGATAAGGGATCTGAAAACGGAATTGAATTCGTTAGAAGGTCTACTTTAGATCGACTTTCCCACTTTTTTGAAATTTTCTTTTCATTGTTGAAACAAATTTTATTTAAAAATGTATATATATTCAATTTTTGAAGAATTAAGGACAAAAATAAAAATAAAAAAAAAAGTGGTGGGAAAGTCGATCTAAAGTACACTTCTTTCCTAACGAATTAAAATCTGTTTTCAGATCCCTTATCTCATAACTAGATCGATCGTAACGTTGGAAGTAGAAAACGTCTAAATCCCTATCTTTTATGTGTGTTAGACAGAGAAAGAAAATCGACGCTTCGAATCCCCTTAATTTTCAGACATACCTAATAATGTAAATTTCGAGGTTAATTTAATTTAAAAAATAATTCTTTCAGGCTCAGAGTCTAAACAATTGACATTGATGTATTTAGCCAATGATGTTATTCAAAATGGAAAGAAAAAGGGTCCAGAATATGGTCTGGAATTTGGCAAAGAACTTGCTAAAGCATTTAAACAAATATCAAAGAACAATTGTTCGTCAAAAACTAGACAGAGTTTAACACGATTGTTGAATATCTGGGAAGAGAGAGGTGTTTATAGTAAAACTCAAATAGATGAGTTTAAAAAAGCTTTTGGTATATTTTGAAAATATTAATTAGTAGTTAACATAATTTTATTATCTTTAAGATTTTATAATTTTTAGATCCAGAAATAGAAATTAAGCCTACTGAAGAAGAACCACCACCAAAAAAATTAAAACGTTCACATAATCAAAAAACAAATAAAATCAAGTCACAAAACAATGGAATTAAAAAAGATAAAGAAATTGTTGTTGAAGTAGATGGTACCAAAGAATTACATGTAACTTTATCTCCGAAAACACCTGTAAATGATCCTCCAGAACCAGAAGAATTGATTAAAGCTCTTAATGTACATAAATAAGTTATTTATTAGAAGATAATTAAATAAAAAAATCTAAAACAACATAATGTTGGTTACATCAAATATTTACCAATAGATAAATATTTAATGTAACCTGAAATAAGAATTAATTTATTAGTAATTTTGTTTTGTCAATCTAAATCATACTAAATGGTTATATCAGGTTAGGTTTCCTTTTACACAAATAGATAATGTTAGATATGTCACTTTGTTAGTGTGGATAGTTTCAAACCATGAAACAAATTGCCGAGGTATACTCCTTAACAAAATATCAAGGAGAAATAGAAGGGATCCAAAAAAGTGACACGTGCTAGAGTGGTTATGCAGTCTAGAAATATGTTTTCTTTATTTTTATTGTTCCTATTTATGTTATTTTTAAAGTTTTATAGTACCGTAGTCAGTTATGTACTAATTTATTTATATATTTATTTTATACCATATGTTAGTAATTATGTATGTTTTTGTCAAAAAATTTAAGCCATTTAAAATAATAAAAAAATTAATTTAAAGTTGGCATCATAAAAATATTTTGCAACTTTTTTAATTGTGTTGGTACTTTTAACCCTAAACTTAGTTTACCTTGACAGTCTCTCTTCAATCAACTTAATATAATCATGTAAGACGTTTATTAATAGACCTTGGAAGTAATAAAACCTTTATGAATAGAAAAATATGCAGTTTTATGTACAATAATGTGTTTTTAAATATGTACTTAGAAATAAAATTATAAGAATATTTGATTAATATTCTTAACAGTTTAGCAGGCCTTGAGGTCCATTGCTGCCACTAATAACTCACTTCATTGACTTCTGTTTTAAGCGTCCTCTATTTGTATATTTTTATTTCATTTTCCAAAAAATCTTGACCCGGGTCTTCCTATAGACCTTTTCCTAGAACTCTTCCATCTGTGACCCGTTTTATAATTTTTCCTTCCCCTCTTCAAACATGTACAGTTTTGCAAAATGATAGAGCTTTCCATACATATTTTGTAGATTTTTGTCGTATCTTCTTTCGTAAATTTCTGTTTCCATATTATAAACTGGACCAAATATTTTTTGGAGAATCTTTCTTTTTGTTGTGTTCAACATAAAGTTATCACTTTTTTGTAATAGCCCATGACTCATATTCATACATCAACACTGGTCTCGGGTAGCTTATATATAAAGTTATCTTCGATCTCACGAAAATATCAGACCAGAATAATTTTAATAAACAGGTAATAACATTAGTTCACACTTGCTACTCGTTCTTTTATTTCTCCATGAACGTTATTTTTGCTGTTTATATTTACCATTGAAAACTTAGACGATGATACTTTTAGATTAATATTACATAATAAAATATTAAAAAATTTAAATATGTTTGATGGCAATGTTATAATGAATGGAAGTGTTTTTGGTTTCTTAACATCCATTTGAATTTAATTTATTTAATTTTTTTTTTTATTTATCAAATGCTGGATTCCAATTGCATATTCTAAAATAAATTACAGTGTAGGATTAATTAATTATGGTAGATACTTTAGAAAAAAAACATAGTTGCACTTACACCTTTTTATAGAAAATATTTGTATTAGTATTCATTTCAGTTACATTTATTTTATAATTTATTCATTTTTGAAGGAAAAAAGCTAGTATACATTCACACAATTTAAATATAAAAAAATAACATTATTATTTGAACAAATTAAAATTGTCCAAAATATAAGAAATGACTAAATGAGTAAATTAAAATTTTAAATATGTATTTATATTTATTTAGTTATAAATTATATACATAATATATATGTTTAATGTAATATGATTTAATTTTAGGATTTAGAAAATGCACCTTCATGTGATGCTGTTGTTCGAGAGCGAATTTCTAAACTTCCTCCAGAAATTGCTGATGTCAGTTTACTCTCTCAATTAAAAGGTTAATATTATTTTAATTATCAAATTGTTTTCATATAAATACATATTTAATTTTCTATTTTAATTTAATAGATAAAATACTAGTTGCATTATATTAATTTCTACTATATATATGTATTAAAATTGTCATTTAAATTTAATTATAGTATAAAAATAATACTTATTATATATTTTTATATTTATCTATTTAATACTGAAGTATAGTCTTAATAGAATTAATTTTATTTACTATATCATCTTATTATTAAATTTGTGAATATCTAGTATTTCATCACACTATATGTCTGTATATAATTTAATTGTACCTACTATATTATCTGTTTACAACTGAAAATTATATACAATACTAATAATTATTTTACTCCATCATTAATTATTTGATTTATGTATAGGTAAAGATGAAGCAGTAACACTTTTATGCAAGGTTAATGATGCTGTTGCTTTGTTAACCGAATATAATACCAGATTAGTATGTGAAATGGAAGACCGGAAGAAAGTTTCATCCATGTTATATGATTTCATTCAATCTCAAAGAGATCTTATTGATCAAGCTGAACAAAGATTACAGGCAAGTGTTATTGAAATAGGAACAATGATCAAATTTATCGAGATGATAAGATGAGTTTATAATTATTATGTTTAAGATTTAAGTAATAGAAAAAATTGATTGTGAAAAAATTATGAAGTTTGGTATTGAGAACTAAATTTTCAAATAAATTAGCTTTTTATTTCACATAATATAATTTTAACAAACATTTTGATTATGTTATTTATCTTATATTTTTGATAACGATTTATAACGAATATGCAAAATAACACTGCATGCCAAAAAAATTTACTCATTAAAGAAAGATAATTAAAAATTTAATAGGTTTAATTTAATAAAATAATCTATAGATTGCTTTGGCTTTATAATACAACTACTGTATATTTACTATAGAGTAGAATTACGAATTGTGAATACAAATAATAAATATATTTAGTTACCATTTCTGATTTTGTATAGGTATGTTATATGAAATATTATTTTTGAACCTAATAAATATAAGATAAAAATTTAGTAAATAAATAAATACATGAAAAAATAGTTGTATCATTTTTTTAGACAAATTCAAGTTAGTTTTTTACATTTATTATTTATTAATATTGATGTCAATATTGTACTAGAATACATATTTTGGTTATATTTGTTTAATATTTTAATAAAATAATACTTAATGTAATATTAAATTTACATAAATAATAATATAAGTACATACTTACTTTTAATATTTTTGTATGAAATAAATATTTCTACTATTCTTATTAAAACTACTATTAAATTGTCAATATTATAGATAAAATATAATACCAACTAATGTAATTAAATTTTGAATAGCGTCATATAATGAAAATGTATCCAATGTATTTATTACCTTTTAAAACATTTTATTATAAGCAAAAGTATGTAGTTTCATTCTTATTCGTAGATAAATTTATATACTTATTACAATTATCAATAATATAGGTAATATGGTTTTATTTTCTTGTAGACTTAATTCAATATTTTATTAATTTTAAATAAAATAACTTAATGGAAGTTTTACTTTCAAAGAATACAATAATAAATAGTTTTGAATTTTTGATTTAAGGAATACCAAGGTAAATTACAGAAAGTATGCCAAGTACGGCAGGAGGTTAACACACACCTACAGAATCTACCTGATTTAGCACAATTACCGAGTGTCAAAGGTGGTTTGGCACCACTTCCATCAGCAGGCGATTTATTTACAGTTGGTTAAAATATGCTAAAAACATCACTTCTTATATGTGTGTATAGTTTACACAAGTTTTTACTGGAGAAAAGAGAAACAATTTACCAAATTGTATTGTAGGTAATGTTTAAGGAAATAGTTAGATTTATTATAATATATCCTAATAATGAAATAATATGGAATTTGATCGTATTTTATTTAATTATTATATATCACAAGTTTTTTCTTACATATAGATATTCCTAATATTACGTCATTACTATTTTCGATTAATATGTGTAATAAAATAACCATGTATTTATTTTATTATAATTTTCATTTATGAAAAATTGTATTTTTTTATGATAATTATGATAAAATATTATATATTTATGAATATATGAAATAATACCTATAGAACTTACTATCACAATAATAGTGTTTAATGAAACGAGTATTGTTGTACTGGAAGTCCACACCATTTGTTGATGAACTCAACTGTCTGTTTGATCTCTGAAGATTGGACAGTTTTTGATGCAGTCATTACTTTGGTCCAATCATCTTTGATAGCCATTCTTCCATTCTCAAATGTAACTGCATAACTCTTCTTTGAATCAATTACTGGCCATCCAGAGACTACACATACAGGATAAGTGCCACCATCTGGTGAAGTAAGGTTTGATGGGTACAGTGTCCGTTGGTCTAATGGCAAACTCTACAAAATAACAAAGTGTATGCTTAAATAATATTACTTTAATGCAAAATTGTATTGTTTATTATTGTTCTTATTCATAATAAGCTGTTATATTTAAGTTTTTTTTTTTTTAACCGAGTAACTAAAAATCTAAAAGTATATATAAGCCCAATAAAACAAGGATCAAACAAAATAATTACTTTACAATAATGCGTATAATAAAATTAAATAAAGGAGAAACTTGTTGAGAAACTTTAGGCGTATCCAGTATTGTAAGACTGTTCATAGGAACAATTGATAATTATCTTTCTAATGTAATTACAACCCATCATATAGTTATCTATAAAAGCCGTAGTTATTTGTTTGGACTAAAAACACAATACGTTATACAAATTGTGAACTATATTCATTGGGATAATCATTTGTCGATTTGTTTTGTACTACAAAAATATATGATTATTTTTAAGATTCACTACTAATAAGTATTCATACATGTTTATATATTTTTTTTTTATATATATATATATATTCAAACTAAAATTTGTGTATTGGATGTTAAATAATAAAAAGATTACAGTTTGACCTTTATCATTGTATTATTGTGTAATTGTTATTTGAACATTAAAAATGTAACAAATATTCGAATATATTAATGTCAGAAATGATGAAACCTGTATTATATTATTTACGATTTGTGTGTTATGTTGTACTTACCTACGCTTTAGTGCTTTACCAACATTTTAACAAGACGTGTTAATTTATGCGACCTATTTTGTTTACTTAACTGTATAGTTGGAGGGCAACTGTGTGGTGATTAGTGTGTAAAATGTACCCATTGAAATCTGTTAAATTCATATGTAAATGTCCTGTTTTAAAGAGAACCCTTACCACAATTGGAATCCAAGTAGGTACGTCGATAACACGGGCCGAGTCTACTGACGTTAACACCCTTAACTCTCCAAAACTACACACAAAATGCAGGTGAATTTTGACCTTTCAGATACAATAAAATGTATACAATGACCACAATAACCCAGAACCTGGTTTAATATCACATTACTAGTGAAAAATTCAATTTAAAAAACTTTGTATTCTTTTATTAATTATTCTTACAATGTTTTTTTACGATTCAAAAAATGTCGCATATGACTAACTACACTAAAAATAATTATTTTTGAGATGGGTAAATATATATTTAAAATATGGAATTAAATATAATTTACTGAGAATTATTTATTCAATTTATAATATCAAAATTTCTAATACAAAACATAAATAAACAACAAAAGATAAAATTAAAATAACCTAACTTAAAGCAAATCCAAATAATAATTAACATTTGCAATACGCTTAAAAATTTTAAATAATATAGTCGGGTAAATCTGAATAGTGAGTAGGTGCCTACCTAGAATATACTTAAACAGGTAGGTTTATTATAAAAGAATATTATGTGTGTAGGTGTTTATTTATAATTCAATGGTTTAATTATATATTTCATTATTTCATATTAATAAATTAAGAATTAAACAGGGGTTAGAATCATATACCTATATAATAATTGTACAGGAATAAAAATAATCATCAATTTGGAATTTAGGAATGTAAATTTTTATAATATGAATATCATAAAATTATCTGGTTAGGTAGAATGTAACGTGAGAAGTTAAATATGAAAAAAATATTGTGATTAGAGGTAAAAACAAGAGTTTCTTATTTATTCGTAACAGTTGACAAATACAATTATAGAATGTTGTAATTATTATTCGTAAAGTTTATTTTAAATATTTTATGAATAAAAATATAGTTTACTTATATTTATTTGTTTGTAAATACATAAAACGATAAAAAAAAAACCTTTTATAATCAACATATTTTTACTGTACATTTTAAACCTTTTATACATAAATGTACTTACTACTTAGGTTGCTTAAAAACGGAATAACCTTTAAAAAAAACATTAATTGTGACCGTCGACCACCTTAGGGATGCAATAGTAATTAATAACTTTTTACTTTTTAATCGTTTTTGTTTTATATTTTGTAGAAATATCTACAAAGAGAATTTTTTAACGTATTTTTATACTTATACATACACTATAAAATATATTAGAGTAAAAAAATTTAAATGACGATTTTATCACGTTTAAACGTTTAATAATAATAAAAAATAATATTAATTATACAGTAGGTATTATAAATTTATAATGATATGATTATAAATTATTATAATACCCACCTTTATGACAATTCGTCAATTTTGTCGTGGTGATACCTAAATTTTTTTTTTATCGAAATTAAATTTTTAATAATATAAAACAAATTTTGCCTGTGCTATAGGTAATATCGGCCAGGGAAATATAATATATTTACAATATTTACAATAATTCACGATAAATTGATATTGTAAATTGTAAAGAAAATCAATATAAGTATACCTAAGTCAGATCGATGCATTATTTTCGTTTGATCACATACCTACGTTTATTTATTAATATATTTTTTACCTGTGTAAATTGTAAATATTTTCAACTAAACCGCTTAATTTGCTTCCGTTAAAGTTTTTGGTCTTTGAATGCGTAAAACATAATATAAAATCGTAAGATTTGAAGAGGAAGAACGTTTAGCGTAAACATTTAAAACGGTTATAACAAATATTTCACTTGCAGAAACCTTAACGCGCGTTATTTCGGTTCATACCGTGCGTACCGGCAATTCCATCTGGTATGCTAGACCAAATATTCGACGAATACTAACAGGGCTGGATAAGATTTGAGAGGAGCTCACGAAAAATACATAAAAAATAAAAAAATAGATGTAGGTATTTTGCAACTATAGTGGACTGTACTTATTTTCTTACGTGCTAGGTAAAACATGTCATGGGACGGGTGGGAGGTTATATTCTAAACTTAATGTAGGTATAAAAACAACGAGTATAAAACTTAAAAACTATAATATATTCGACAATAGTACGACCTGATACAATGAATATGACTCGGAAGACGTGATATTTAGTTGGTCCAACTTGAAGAAATGTCGAGTATGAAATGTTGGCGGTCGAATAGGTCGCACGACGCCGAAGTAGCGAACACGAAACAGCGGACGATTAAAATCGGTTTAATGTCGTATAGTCAGCGAGAGATGACCACACGAAGAGAAAACGCAAGTAAAATGTACGGACGAGCACAAAACGATCGAATACCAAAGTAGAACGCGACCACGACGGAATGTTTTTTTGCGTGTGCAGCAAACGAAATGACGAGGACGACGAAAAAGAATGTGTGTGTGTGTGTGTGCGTGTGTGCGTGTGAGTGTTTATGGTCGAAAAACGCATCAAAACCCAACGCTGCCCGGAGCACAAAGGAGTCACAAGGGAGTCACAAGAGTGACAAATGACAATAGAAATTGTCACACGTGCAGGCGCCGATGAACAACCTTGGAATACGCACCCCTGCGTACACCCTGCGTCATGCCGATCCGTACCCAACACTGTACGTTAAGTAAGTATATTGTATATGAATACTAACAAATTACGTGTAAATAATGTAATTCGGTTATTTTTATTTTCAAAATTTTAGAATTAAATACAATATTTTTTTAAAAAATTAAAGAATTTCAAGTAGGCATATTGAAGTTTGCCTGAAACAATAATCGTTTTTATCTTTTTTACTTAGGTATATAATCCGTAAATTAACACTTAAATTTCGGATTCACTCTTAACGTATACCTGGGTACATCTACTTACATATCATCAATAATAAAAAAAATAAATGAATAATCATTTAAAAATATATTTTATGTTATAGGATTAGGATATAATAATAATTATTGTAGATATTTATTAAAGTTTTTGTTTCACCTGATTTGTCTCTCGGTCCATGGCGTTGGTCAGAATCCATTCTTTGACTTGTTCGTGTTGTTCGTCGTCCACGTACATGGTCGATGGTAGCGGCACGTTCGTCGGGAAATCGGTACCTTCCAAGTCCGTGTCGTCGACCATTTCGTTTTGTCCGTCTGCTATCGCGTCCGTCACGTCCAAATAATGGTTAAGAAATACGAACGCCTCTGCGTTACGATTTCCTTTCTGTAAGAGATAAACAAATGAAGCTGGGAAAAAACTAAACATTATTCGCATTATGTTTAATTTTTTTGATTAATAATTCAAAGGCCGAACTCGTTTACCAAATAATAAATAAACCCACAGACGACATTTTGTTATTGTAATAATAATTAGCATATAATTAAATACACAAAATAGTTTGATTACTCGTTATAAATGTTAAACGCTCCATGAGATTTTTATATGCTGTTGTGTATAGCACACTTAGAAAAATTATAATTTAATAGGCACTTCTGGAGTATTTTACAATAATACAGTTTTCGTATTAGTACTCGTATTTTCTTCCGAACGAGTAGGTACTAAAATAATTTCATTATGATTGGTATACGTATACCTACCTAATTATTTGTGTACTCAGAAATATTATGAAATCTCGCGGTAAGTTCGCATCGTTTAACGAATTATTGAATAAAAAATTTTCGTATTTTCAATTATTATTCGAACGTGAAATGAATTATTAGTGCGATTATAATTATTATTATGCGTGCGTATCAATTTTTATTAGTTATCTATAATTGATATTTTTTAAACTTACGCGTTATCACGGACGAACGTTAAGATATTCGAATAAAAATATTTATTCTGGAAAATTATACTCGTATCAGGGTCGCGAAGGACACGTCGAACGTCTTTATATAGAAATATAGACTATTATAAAATTGATGGTTTTGTGTCAAACGATAATATATTACATATGGAAATCAAAAATATTTCAATATTAGATTTTTTTTTTTTATCTTATTATATTGTACGCATGCATACACGTAATATTTATGTATTAATATCATTTTTCAGTTTTCTTCTAAGACAGAGAAAATAATAATATAGAAATGGAAGGAAACTTTAGAACACGCGTCTATATAGTCTCTAATTTCTCTATTGTAGGTAACTATAATTTTCCACGTTTTATCTACGTTGGTAACTATAAATGATAAATAATTATTTAGTGATAGACGCGTATTTGGAGATTTATTATTTTTTTTTGCGAAGAATTTCGATGTTTTCTTTTTTAGGATTATCAATTTTTTTTTCTATATTAGAAATGTTTCTGCTTTTATCTTGGTTCCAAAAAGACTTAGAAGTGAAAATCTTAAAACATGTTTTTAAAAACTTATTTATTTAATATTTCAATAGGTACATAATTTTAAATTACCATGATAAAATATTTTATAGGTAGGTATATATTTATATGAAAATTTTCTTTTCTGTAAACATTTGAAACATATTATCCTAAAATATTCAACCCAAAATATCCATTGTTATATAGAATTTATTTTTTCGATTTTATCGAAACATAATAATATTATTGTATTATATAGATATCAATACTTTCAGATTTTAATAATAAATATTTAAATTTAATAAAACAAATTGTCCTTAATATAATATTTAGATTATAAATATTATAATATTGTGCAGTCGGTGCTCATATTATTCTAATAATATTGTTCAAATATTATATTATACATTTATGAATTTTATATACTAAACAAAAATATAAATGGCGGAGGACGTCCGACAGGATAAATATATACATATTATATTATATAGGTATGTATTGTTCCGGCCGGTTTATATTGTACGCGTTATTAAGAAATCTCGGTTATTTTTTTTAAGTTCAATATTTTGATATTGTATACAATTTATATTTAAATATTTCGGTCGTTGTAGAAAATACAGTTAGGTATACGATTTTCATATTTTTTCTAAATCAGATAGTTGCAATATTAGAACGGATGTATATACCAAAACGAAACTATACGTTATTTTAATATTTATTTTGTAACGATTATACAACGAATATCTGAAATATAATCATGACTATAAAAAGAAACTTGAACACATAACGTTTAAAGATTTTAATGTTTCTCCATTTAGGAGCAATATGCTATTGTTTTATATACGAGTACGATAATATTATTGCTCGAATAACATAATATTATACGAGTATTATAAAATAACGTTTTTCGTCTTTAAACTATATATTCATACATTCGGAAGAACTTCGTTCAAAGAAAAATGTTGTTATTTTTTCATTTTTCTAAGATATTATTTCATTTTTTTTTGTTTTTTTTTTTTTAAGTTACCAAACTTTGGTATCAATTTTGTAACCGTCAAAACAGAAAAAATTCTTTATATAGGTAGGTACTATATTTTCGTCCATATAATATTATCTTTAAATTGAAATAATTTGAATTCATATTATTAATATCGTCCAATTTTAAATTAATTTTCGATTAAATTATATTTATCAGATTTATATAATATTAATATTATAAAATACAAATCGATGCCCATTTTGGTTAGGTATTTTCTTCTATAGTTAAGTACATTTTTTTTTTTTTTTAATCGATTTATTTTTTGTAATTATTCGATTCGTAATTATTCCATAATTATAATATACAAATATTACCATAACGCGTGACCATGTACTTCCCGACAGCCGTTTAAAACGGACATATTGTTCAGTTTTTAAACGTTGCAGTGTTTCTTGTCCCGCCAAACTTCCAACGGGATACAAATTTTCTATTTTTTCTTTAAACATAGCCCCGTTGTTTAATCCCTTCGTCCATTATCATATTAATTTTATACGTATACACATGAAAAAACACGACGTAGCGTTTGCAGTGTTGTTTATACTTTCGCATATAATAAGAGTACAATAATTAAATATCCTAATATTAATAATATTATAATTTTTAGAGTTACCCGTTTAGGGGTGTGAAATTTAAAATATGGTTTTGCAAATCCTGCAGCAACGAATAATTATATTTTTTATTTAGGTTAGGTTAGGTATCTATTTATAATTTCCAATATAAAACATATAATATAATAATATTCGTACGAGTTTGTCGTTTTTAAATAGAAAATAAATCTGCACGTTACGAAAAGTTATATAATAATTTAAATCCGCACGGTATTTGCAATAACTTACTTAAACGATTCGTTCATGTCGGAATCGTTATTATTGTGTATCCTGGCATACATTTAAAGAATAACGTACTCTTACACTATATAATACGGTTGTTATAAAATTTAATGGTGTCATAATAAAAGTATATACCATTTTTCTACAAATAAATAACTTATACATTTATATAATATAGTTGCACATGAAATTATTCGTCTGTACCTATTGTATACGATATTTGTAATATAATTGGGGATAATATACAATACAATATACGCGAAATATAAGTACCTATAACCATTTGAATTATTTCTATATATCGACTGTAATATCATAACCGTAAAATATATATTTAGAACGTTATAGTCCTTAAAATTTACAAATGTACGAGGACTTCTAAATTCGCCAAAGAGTATACAAATTTATAATATTTATGTAATAATTCATATGATGGTATTATAACGATTTTTAAACTAGGTAATACTAATAATGTTGTCTTTAACACACGAATGTCAGTTAAAATCTTAATTTTCCTTCGAATTTATAGCTCGCACCGTGTAATCATAATATTATAAATGTATAAAAACACAATTTATCGATTTAGTAATTTAAAAAGTTTTGAACGGTTTACAACGTATTATTATTATTATTATTATTTTTTAAAAAAATTTAAAAAAAAAAAAAACGATTTAAGTATTATTACTTTTATGTTTATAATACTCATTTATTATTTTTAGTTTTAAAACACACCTATATCCATTTCTAAGGGCAAGGTAATTAGTAATCCGTTCATTAAATTAATGTAAGTATACCATGGGTATGGATATCGTATAACAATTACACTATAATATAGTCGGTATTAATAAAAGTTACGTTTATGGTTTATAAAATAACATAAAATATCATAAAAATCTACATAACATAATATTATGTATTTTATATTATTACTTTTATAGTCGTTTTACAGGGATTCGTTAAGAAATGATGCGCATGATATTTTACGTATACGAACGTGCTAATAAAATCTAACCGTCATAGAAAATTAATATTCTAATTTATGAAATTAAAGACATTTCGTATGAATACAAGTTTTCGACGATAAAAACATACAAAAATGTTCGGTATGTTGGCAATTAAAAGTAAATTGTAGGGGTAAAATCAATTATTATCCCAACAAAGACCACACAATTTTTGAAATTAAAAAAACAAAATTGCCATAAAATATTTAACTTTAGAATAAAAAGAAAAAATGAAAATTTAAACTAATTTCATTTATACTAGAGATTATTATAAACGTAGTATTAACATTTAATTTATATTACTTGTCATTCATTTATTATGCACATCGCAATTATATATAATATAATCTTTATTTAAAACTAAAGAAAATACATTTCATTTGTTAAATTAAAATAATTAATAATTAAATTTTATATTCATACCGGTAATTCTTTGTTTTTATTTCTTTGAATTTAAAATTTTGTTCGTTTCTTTATGTAAATTATTATATTTAAGTACCAACATTGTTTAAAAAAAAAATGTTAATATTCAATAACGATAAAATAATTGATTTTTAACATATATATTTATAATTGTTTTGAATTTTTCGTTAAAATTTTAAAAGTTAATAAAATCATGAATTTACATTGAAATGTCATGTATAAATATTATATTATTATATTATCATAATTGATAACATATGAATAAAAAGTTCGTAGCAACGGAATGATTTTTAAAGTTAATATTTTATTCTTAGTCAGACGTATTACTTACGTATAGATAAACGCATTTTATTAATATAATATTTGGTCTACGAGTTTGTTTTTTTAAATTATATCTTACTCGAATAATTTCGTAGCGTTTTTTATCATTTATTTATTTTTATTTTTTTTTTGCAAATTTAGTATTATTTAATTTAATTTCCAAAGTTCTATAATATAACCTAGTAGAGTCCGTGCCATTGAATGTATTTTTATATTTAATTGCTGTAAAATCGTATATTTTTTTTTAAAAAAAAAATAATATAAAGTAGTATGAGAAAGTTAATCAGTAATTTTATTTGAAAAGGTAAAAAGAACTACCTAAGCACTTGATGCAATACAAAATTATAAACCGTTTCATTTATTTTAATTAAATTTTGGCCATAGTTTGTTTGGCGGAAAACTTAAAAATAACTTAATATATATATCGAATATAATATATTATTATTATTATTATTATTATTATATACCGCATGAAAAAAAGGTCAGGGAGAAATTATCCCTCATATTTCCCCTTAAATACTCCACCGTTATTATTATTATTAAATTAACTTTTATATTTTCTATTGAGTGTTATAATAATCTTTTTACATTTCGATTAATTCAATATCAATAGTATTTGATTGATAATAACTAAAGTATTTGTAATTTTTAATTTGTATCATTAAGGGGAAGTTTTTAACATTTTTAAAATTAACATTTGATACTTTGATAGGATATGATTAATGACTATATTATTATCGCATATCGCTGAACCGGAATTACGTTAAATAAAAAAAAACTCAATAAACAGTATTATACGAATATTGTGTTCTCAACCTAATTTCTGATTATGTTTTTGGTATTATATATTCGATTTTTCGTTTATTGTGGCAACATTAAATACAAATTTTATATAATAACACGAAATATAACAATTTTATACGGATATAAATTTTTTTTTTTTTATTATAAAATATTAAAAATTTAATATTAAACGTGATGGGAGTTACTCTCGTAACTAAAGTGGTGTTATACATTTTAACCGAAAGATAAAAATTATGTTATGGAATTGGAATACTTATTGATATGATTATAAAATTGTATGAAAGTCAGGTACCGTTCAATTATTTTTAAAAGATAACGATTTGTCAATATTATAATGTAGATTACTGAGCGTATACGACTGTAGAAGAATATGATAATATAAAATATGAATCGTTAAAATTTCATCATGAAATTTGATATCAAACAATATTTCAAATTTTTACCAGATTTTTAATTTTAACCTAATGACACATTAACCCTTATAATATTATAGGTACATATCATTGTGTATTTTAATTAATATTTAGTAATAACAGTATTAAAGGTACGTAATAAAATTAAACGTACAGTACTATAAAATGGGTCGGATTTTTTATACCGTTGGGGACAATATTCATGTGGAAAGTGGAATAAGGATTTCGAGAAGGTAATATTTGTAGATTGTTCAAAAACAATTATAAAGAGAGTATTAATATTTTTTTTTTTTTTTTTTTTTGTAGAATTTAAATTATTATAAAATATAACAAAATATTTTTAACTTAATATAAAAATTATTATTATTTTTTTTTTTTTTTTTAAATAAAAACATTTATGGTAAGAAAATATAAAATAATCTAAACCGAGTAAACGACATCTTTTTTGCGATAAAATAAAATGAAATTTCGTCATGAACTACTTGTTTCCCACTAGATTAGGTAGGTACTCGTTAAAACTTTACCTATACGTTATATTCTATTATAAAAATGATTCCAAAGTAATCCAAAATAATAACATTAATTTATCTTGACAATAATTTTTAAAATTGATTTGTTTAATAATAATAAAATATAATACCTGTGTGGCGATTCCTGCTTCGTAATATCCCTTATCCGCAGGTATGATGTCAGTGTACCTTAACAGGGCCACCAACAATTTTACAACCAACGTGCCGAGGGACGAAATATCGGAAAACGCGCATCGCATGGCGTACAAATGTGATATAAACATGTATTTTTCAAACTCTTTCTCATAATCTGCATCTGTTTGTTTAACGTTTTTCATCTATAAAATTACAATACGCGTCAATAACAGAATTCGAAATTATTTTATAATACAAGCGTGTATAGGTACATATACGTTATTGGTTTTTCTACAAAAAAAAAAAAAAAAAAAAATACACTCTAAGATATTATTTTATACCTTATACCGTTTTTAATATAAAATATATAAAAATGTTATAAGAATCATTTTATATAATATATAAAATAATTTTTTTTTTTTAATAACTTAATAGAAGTTAATATAGATTCGACTATATTTCGTAATTTTCGAAAAATTAAAAATATTTCCGAAACGTTTTTTTATGCGTTTATACTCATGTAGGTAGGTATATCTTTTTTATTTTTTATTTTTAAGTGCCCGTTCACGTGTATAATTATTATAATACTCGTACATCGTAAAAGACGTTTAACGAAAACCACTTATAAAAAATAATATGATATTAAAATTTTGATATATTTCGATAAATTCAATTAGGTAAGCGTTTGACTATATACATATAATATAAATATCTGAATGTCTTAGCGATTACTAACAGGTACCTACCTATATATCGTTTTTTTCTTACTAAAAAACGTTTACAGATAAAATATTACCTATATAACTACAATAGTTAAAAATTATCGTATATGGTTAGGTTAGGTTGGGTAGTAATGATTTGAGCGTCATTTGGGTAAACGTTGGAATATTTATACCGCCAACGTATATAGGGTACGAGTGAGAATATTTCTTCTGGGAACGTATTCGAGATTATAAAAAAAATATACTCGTATTGGTAACTAATAATAAAAAAAAATATTAATGCGGACCTGAAGTGTAAATTCTCAGTGAATACAAGTCCACGCGTGCATTATATTATAATATTATATATAGTTCGTACTATATTCTATAATGTAGGTACATTTGAAGTTGATATTTTATTATTATGGTCTCTGTATGTTATTTGTTTTTATTTTATTTTATTTTTTTTTTTTCTGTTCGTATTTATTCAAATTTGGTTGGCTCTATTTTGCGATTGGGATCAATTTGAAATACATATTTCGAAACAAAGGCACTGCATTATTTATGAACTTAGGGAGATCCAATTCCCCGGAGAACGCGGTCCGTTTTATGGAAATAGTAGGGTACCTTTTTATATATCATACAAAGTATTCCTTGTGAACAAAGAATACGCCGCACGCGAAATTATTTATATTAGCGCGTGTTATTACGAGAAGTATAGTACGCAATTTGATTCGATTGAACGATGAAAATTAATCATATATCGATATTAGTTTCGATATTTTTCAATGATTTTAAATTTTTAACAATAAATATTCCCCAAATATTATGTATTCAAAAAAAAAAAAAAAAAAAATGTATATTAAACGAAATAATACCGGACAATATTATAATTAAATGAATAATATTTTCGTGATATTACGCGTCTTAACGTTTTTTTTTTTCTAACATTTAACGTTTTTGTATTAAATTTAAGTTATTTACCATATTCCAAGTGCGGATTTATATACAAAATTATAATTTAAGTACAATAATCGAATAAACGATGTTCCCTTATAGGTATAATACTCGTAAAATTAAGAAATTTACAAAAGTTAGCGGTAAATGTGATGAACTGATGACGGCTTCGTGTATAATTTATAATAATTAATATTTAAAAAAAACTATCTTACGGGTGTTTGTGAAATAAAACCCCTACCTATATTATTTTGATGTTATCCAAGTGCAATATTTATAATATTGTTTTACGTTAATATTTATAATAATGTACGTGTAACGCAATTAAAATGATTAAAATTAAAGATACGGAAACGGAATGTTTGTTCAAAAAATAGATAATTATTTACACTTTTATTAAGTTTCAATTATGAAATTTTACTATAACACGTAGCAGACGGTTACGTGTTATTCGTAAATTTAATTAAATTGTCCGTTTTTATAATATTATATAGCTACTAGTATTTTTCTTTTCGTGTAAAATATATATAAATACAATATGATGATGTGTTGGCTGTTGGTTACAAAATAAATATTAATAACCGCTATTTTGTTACCTTAAGTCTAGGTTCACGCGAAATAATAATATAATATATTATGTTTTTATTACAAACAAATATGTTTAGGTGGTACCATTGTTAACTATATATAATATTTGCTGAGTTTAAACGAAAACCGTACAGGAAATAAACGAATGAATAATAATATATTAATAATGAATCGTATATACGGTTAACTTTACCAATTTGAAAAACATATCTCTAAGTTTGGCCCAAGTATCGTAACTTTCTGTTTTGTCCATGCCGCGTTTGTTGAACACTTCTAACGCTATCCGTTTGTATATGTTGAAATTCTGAGGAAATGCCGGTACATCGTACTGTGAATATAAATTTAATGCTTCAAAAGCATTGCCCTCCTGAAATCGAAAGAGGTGTGTAGTTTGATATGGTAGTATAACGTTTTTTTTTTTTTTCATTTTTTTTTTCATTTTATTTATTTATGAATCGAACGGATAAATTTATTCGATTTTCCAGACTACGTTTATGTTCGATAAATAAAATGAATGCAGATACAATATTTATTATTGTTCTGTTATTTCATCTGCAATGAAGTGTATATTTTATTATTTTTTTTTTATACTATTATATTATCATATAAGTTATAATTGCGTATATTTTTATATAATCAATATCATAAATTATAATAATCCATTTCGTGTGTGTTGTATGGGTATATTTATTAAAATCGCATTTTTTTGATTATTTATTTTTAATTTTCGCTATTTATATTGTGTCGATAAATGAATATTATAAAAATATTAGTATACATAATAAGTATCAACAAATCTGAATTATTATTTATCGATAAATACATCGATTTATCTATTTTTATCGTATTACCTACCCTAAGTAAGTCGGTGGCGTAAAGTGCAATATATTTATGAAAAACCACTTGTCCGTGTGGTCGTGCGAGATCTAAACATTTTGACCACTTTCCTTGGGCCGATAACATATCTAACGCTTCTTCGACATCCATGTCAGCTAATAACAATTGTTCTGGTCTTCCTTCTTTTTTAAGGTGATTTTTGTAACATTCCGAAACGTATCTTTCAAACCTGCAGAAAATGAAAAAAATCACAATCATTACGATAATTATATTATGCATAATAATATAATATCTTATATTTTATATCATAATAGTATAATTCATAACAAAGTTTTTATATTTTACCAAAATTTAATTTAAATACATAGAATATATACTCAATTATAGAAATCAATTTATTTCATAAGAAATTAAATTTTATATATAACTTGAAATATTTTTGTAATAATAATGAATTCAGGACTATCCTAACCTAACCTTTTTATTATTATTATTATTATTATTATACGTGGTTTAATTTTACATTAAATTATTGAAAAAGAAATTTAGATACTTATTTAAAATATTCATACTCTACATACTCTATTACTTTAAAAGAGGTTTAAAGTTGACCATTCAATATAATATTGATACATGATGGGTCATAACAGGTATAATATTAGTAAAATTCTAATACGTATTTCGAATAAACTTACGAGGGATCTAGCTCAGAAGCTAATTTTCTGGCTTTTGACCAGTAATCTCCAGCAATAAATGCATCCATCGCTTCTTTCATCATATCTGCGCATACAAAAACTTTAGCTGCTAATAAGTATTCTTCGTATTCTATTAAACGTGGCCCTGTAAAATCAATAATATATTTATTATATAATATGTCTTTGCTATAAATTATATTTATTTAAATATATAACATTAAGATGATAAAATGTCGTTCATTACGTCTGTTAGTCAACAATTTGCAAAAGATTGTTATTTTATACATTCAAAATTCAATCATTTGTGAATAAACGATTAGCAAAATGTCACTAAACGAAATAATAAATTAGTGTAATTGTATATATTATTACAATATCTATTAGTATTATATTATTATAAATTATTTCGTATAGATGTTTCTTAAAAAAAAAAAAAAAAAATGATATTAAAAATAACCTTGTATGATAATATTATCAAATTTTTAATTCTATTACATTATAATAGCAAACATAAAATTATACTCCATTATTATAAATCAAATATTATTAAGTTTATCAAATTAATATGATTTGAAGCAGAGGTTAGAACTGTCATATTATTATGAATGATTTCCACACACTGCATATTATTTTACTGCAAATTTTTGCGAGGATGTTGTTTCTTGTGTGCTCCATATGGTTGGAATATATTATAAACAAAAGTATAATGTATACATTTTCGGAAGAAATTTAAGTTTTACTATCCCATACATCCGTAACTCATCCATAATTCGAGTAGTTTAGACTTTGAATGTAATATTTTATGTTAAACAGTGAAATTTATACTTAAATTAATTAGTTAAGAACTATTGGTGTAAGATTGAAACTTATATAGTAGGAGGTACCTATTCATAGCTTCTGGTTGAAGAGACGAACTTTTAATACCTATTAATTTGGCCGTATTATAATATTTCATCATTGATATCAAAGGAGTGTGTTCCATATGTCTATAATGATAAGTCAGAATAATTGAGGAATTTATTAATAAAATAGAAGTAACGATTAATTAAAATTTAAAAGATTATCGAGAACAATGTTTTACGTGTAAGAAATAATGCTATATTTTATTTTAAAAGAGGCATATTGTTATTATATTATTTGAAATTTACTACCTACATAGGTATACTTTCTTAAAATATCGGATGAAAATACAAACGCGATCGCATTTATATCATGATAATAATAATATTATTATTATTATTGATAATTGTTTGAATGTTTTATGTATAGCCAGGTTATTGATATTATTAAAATTATTTTTAACGTACTCGTATTTTCATTATTCTATACCCACAGTCATTAATTATTTAGGTCTTTCGTACATTAAGGACCCGACGAAAATTAAATTATTAATCGACCCGAATGAACCTTTCATACACAATAATATAGTTACAAAATTAAACCGGGTTATAGAAAGTGGTAATCTCCTATTTATACTGATGTAATCTAATATGATTTTCGTCATCGATCCATCTATTTATTTATCGCCATTATCGTGTGTGCGAATAAAAATTTTTTTAACTACAATTCTATATAAGAAAAATATTATGAGAATAATAATATTGCGTTATTGAAATATTTATATTAAACTTAAACATAATATTCCCATTAAGACCAAGGAGACATGATTAATAATATTTAACTCACTTAAAGGGACAAAATAATTTTTGCAGTTATTATTAATAAAATAAACAATTCGTAAAAATATCAAATATTGCACAAATTAATAATTAATGAAAAAATATGTTTAAAATATTGATAATAGAATATTAACGAGAACAGGAGAAAATTTAAAATCAAAAATGAATATTACAATAGTTGTTAGAATTTAAGAAAATCATAATAATAATAAATTGTTATTATTATAAGAAACTTGCAATATCGTATTTTGTGACTTACCTAACTTTTTAACAGCGTCCGTGCATTCCTCGCCATCTAAGTATTTTAACGTCATTCGTGTGGCTTCTTTAAGCGTTTTTAATATAATACGATCGTCTTTGCAATTGGCTGAAGTGACCTTTTTACACATATAAATATTTATTTAAATTAATACTATTGTCAAAATAATTAAAAAATATATAATTCAATTTTTAATTCTTATACATTACCTAAAAATAATATTTGATTTTTAAAATTTTTACCGACAATATATGGATATTAAATACCTGATGACATAGTGTAATATTTTTTATTGTATAAGAAAAAAATTCTATACTAATATTTCATAAGTATTTATTTATTTTGAAATTTTTCATTTGACCGTATTATTTCAAATTTAAATACAGGGTCATAGAAACAAGTCTATACAGTACGATGGTAAATATAGAAAAAACCATAATAATTATAAGTTCTATACAATTGCTTTGGACATAAAAATTTCGAGTATAATAATAATAATTTTATGATAATGTATGGAATATTATATTACTGTTTAAAATAAAACTGTTTTCACTTTGATATAAAATTTTTTTTTTTTTTCGATCGTTTAGAATATTTAAATCTTATTGTTGGAAATACAAATTTCTTATTCACCTTGAGTAAGCAGTCCACAGCAGTTTTGAACTCGCCATTTTGTTCCCATTGACTAGCTTGTACGAACAGACTGTTTATGTCTCTGGTCACTCGAGCTCCGCATTCCCTATCGTATTCCGCTTGTACTTCATCCAATTTCGCAGGCAAGTATTCTCGACACGACTTCAGTGCTTCTATCCACATCCCTTTTTCCTGTAATGTCATTAGGGTTTCTTAAATGTTATTTTATTGGCGAGAAACACGTTTTTTCGTCTTTCTTTTCTGATTATGTCCGCTATAGTAATTTATGGAAATAACGAAATGGAATGGTTTATATAATATAATATATATATATAAGAAAAGTATGCGTTTTGTATGGTAAATTTTATCATAATATTTGTGAGAAACACCCCTATAAAATATAATAAACCTAACCTATATTTGAAAAGTACACTTAATAAAAACACGCGTCGAATAATAAAAATAATAAAACGTGTACATAAATCTACGAGTTATGAGAGTAATAATATTGGTGTCACGGGGGGTTTTTTTTTTTAAAAAAATAAAATTATTAGTCTAGTAGAAGTTTTGATATGAACGTATTATTTATGTTATTTTATGCAAGTATGCATGGGGAAAAAACAAATGCGAGGTATTGTAATCACCTATGCAGATATTATCCCTTTGTGTAAAAATACTTTATTTGGAGTTTAGATAACGTATTTTTCATAAACTGTTTATACAGTATTGAGGTTAAAAATTTAAATTAATTCTTGCTCCATAATGACAATACAACAATATTATGAGAAAATCAAAAATTAAAACTTCTACAAACGAGTTGTTTTTTTTATTAAAACATAAATTTTTGTACCACGCGATTTAGTTACATTTTTTTTTTTTTTTTTTTTTTTTTTTAATTAAACGTATCTATTTCAAAATTAAAATCTATCGTAAATAATAAGAATATTGTTAAAATATTAAAGAAAATATTTGATTTTACTACTATATTTAGTACATTTTTTTTTTATTATCGTATTATTTTGTTCATTGCATAATAATATTGCAGGTGTGCATCAACACGAAGTTATCACCATACTAATGTCAAACTAATATATTTAGAACACCGTGGAAGTGAAAAACTTTATAACTGTTCCATTGGCAAATATACCCCACATGTCTTTCTCTTTATCTAAAGATATTTAAAAATTTTATTTCTTGTTCACCAAACTAAATTTTAATAATATTATGTGAGATAACGGTGTAATGTTCGTTTATCTTTGTCGAAATTCATTCGAGTCGGTCGATGTAAACATATTCATATTATATTCATGTGCGGTTATATAGTAAAAATATAATAATACGTTAGAATGAATAAAAAAAAAAAAACGAAAAGAAGAATGTACGTATCAATGCATCGTAATAATATTTTTAAATAATTTAATAAAAAATATAAACTGTTTATAAAACCAAAATATCATTACGATAATAAAATTAAATTGATTACACGTTATTATCTATAAGTAAAAAAAAAAAAATTCGTTGTAAAATTAAACGATTAAATTGTCTGGAAATTATTTTAAATTTATAATTTTAATTATGAATTAATTATAATTTATAATATCGTACGGGGATAATAAATTAAACAGAAATTCCGATTTCGAAGACAAAATACTATAAATGACTCTTCAGCCGGGCCTTAATGGCTTTGTTTTTATAGAAAAAAAAATATATGAGAATAATATATTCATATAATTTTCCAAATTAGCTACAATATATCATTCGTCATTACAAATGTTTCTGTTCGTGACCATTTAATTTTTGCAGTAATTTATCTTCTACGCATATCGTGATAAACATATTATCAACATATTATTTTATTTTAATTTTTATTAAAAATTACACACTCATCGTGTTATCATATTATTTTGTACGATAAATATTGTTAATTTACAAATTTAATTTGAAAGATATAAGATTAAACATTCGATTATATCGGATTTGTCGGTACATATAATATATTCCTATTATTCAATTAATTAATAACGTCTAATCAAAGTCGTTCGAACACGATCACATTGCAATCATACTCGAATCTATTCTTAAGTGAAACGGAAGTGGAAAAACAAATTTTAGGAATAATAACAATAAATTTACCATTAAAATAATCTGTTTAAGAGATTTTATTTCAATTTTTTTTTTTTTTTTTTTTTTAGTAATTTTACACCACATATATTTAATTGAAAATACATTATTAACCCAAACACCGTTGTACTTGTTAGACTGACTCGACGTTGGTATTAATTACGGTTTGCATGTCTTTAATAATTTAATAGTACCCTACCTGATATTGTTTGACAATAAGTTCGGGCTTATGACAACGTAACATTAGGGCTTCGAACCGCGGATAATTGGACGCTTCAAACTCAATTTTGGCTCTGGATAACAGTACGTCAGTAACGGCACTCTTGTCGTGTTGTTCAGCTACTCGTTCCGCGTTATCCCAATCCTGGTTGTGTACGTACCTACGATATTATTATTATTATTATTATTATTATTATTATTATTATTATTATTAATTATTATTATTATTAATTATTATTATTTTTGTAAAAAAGAAATATTAAAACGTTCCTCGTGAAACACGCGCGTAAATTATCGATTATAAAATTCCGAAAACTATATATAAAAAAAAAAAAAAAATAATAAATACATACGTATAAAATGACCCGAACAACAATAGGGGTACGAAATTCTCGGTAAAAAAAGAGATATAAATATTTTTACGTATCCGTTTGAAATAAATTTTGTTCCTTTTTTTTTTTTTTATCGAACGTCAGCACTCCACTCGCTTCGGGGTTTATAGGCGTGTACTCGATGAAAAAACGAAATTCAAAATATATAAAAAAAAAATTGACGACGGTTTAAATATCGCACGTGGGTCGTCGGTTCGCGGTTAAAAGTCGTGTTTTATTACACGCTTATTACAATATTTATAACGTCTCGGTGCGAATACGTTGGTATAGACCAACAAGTCCTGTTTCCAGTCTTTTAAACTTTGATATTATTATTTGATTTATAATTTTTGATATATAACGTCCGTGACGACACTGTATATATTTTATAGTCTAGAATGTTATACTTTCTCGGTAAAATACTAAAAACGTTTATTCATAATGCGTATTATAGTTAAAACTTAAAACGCATCGCCATCGTCGTATAATACATCAGAATGCCATTATTAAAATAACGTAGGTACGTAAACCGCGTTGTAATTTTTATTATAGAATGTTATACTGCCCGGACTTGCAAATTTCTGCCCAAAAATCGTGTCTTTACATTATTATTTATTTATTATAATATAAATATGGTCATCGGTTACACGCGTTACCCGCCCTGGTATATACCTTTATTTTATAATATTATAATATACCGACGACCGCGTATACGGTTATATAGAATACGGACGACGACCGCGGTAAATATTTTAATACTCGCGCGCGCATAATAATAATTATTATTATCTATCGTATAACATTATTATGATATTATATTTTAATTTTCGGTAAATCGTATTTTAAACGTAGTTGAAATCGAGCCAAAACACAATGTTTTTATTTCGTCGTGTTTTCGTAAATTTTTACGTACCTACGGTAAATTAAAATTGGACACCGGCCATTCGACCGCTGCGAGGTCTTATCAATAATAACTATGTTATATTTATATAATATTATTTCCCCCCTCGTCTAGACGCGTTTTTACAATAATAATAATGATAATTTTTTTTATAATTATAATTCGCCGCAAATGGAGTCGTGTTTGAATTATTTATATAATATTCAAAATTTAGACAAAAAATAAATCTAAAAAAAATTATGTTTTCACTTCGCGTTATGTACCTATGCTCAGCGGGTTTTAGTTGACATTCATACATGGCATATATGTTATAAGTTTTATCAGCCGTTTCATACGTGATAATAATTATATTTACATTAACACCGCTTCCTTCGGTTTCATTCCCGCCACGAAATGTTTTTCCGCCTCCTGAAATTTGCCGTCGTCTTCGAGCACGAGGGCGTATTTGTAATGTACTTCGGTCAAACGTTCGCCGTCGCCCGATCGAGCCAGTTCAAACGCGAAATCAAACTGTACGTAAAAATGTAAAAAAAAGTAAAAAAAGTAACTAATAAGAAAAACGTTTTAAAAAAAAAAAACAAATTATCAAATTTCTCTTGTAATACGACTAAAAAATTAGTTTAACGAGTATACAAAAGTATTTTATATTTTACCATAAATTACATAAATTACATAAATTTACCAACGAAATTGATAAAATATTGTGTTATTATTACTTGATAACTATCGCTGGCGTGATCAATGCATTCGTTTAACAGATTCAGCCGATTGAGCAATTTGATCGCTGAATCGCCTCCTAAAGATTTCGCCCACAAAAACGCTACTTGTTCGGACGCGTGTTCTCCGCCGTTATTTTTCGCAATCTAAATAAAATTAAAGATTATATACGAATAATTAATATATTATAAATATTATTGTGATACCAGAAAAAAAGTATTGATAATATGTTTATTAAAATATTATATTACGCTTCGTTTACGTATTCTTAATTCGGAATAAATTAAAAAAATTTATTTATTTATATATAAGATTCATATAATATGTTTTATAGTCACTATATATTATTATTATTATAAATAAATGTTTGAATCGAAAGAAGAAGAAGAAGAAGAAGAGGAAGAAGAAGAACGTGTGGTTTGTATAATGAAAACGAAGAGAAATGTTTGATAAAATCATGCATATATTTACGTAAACGTATCCGACGAAACGCGTTATTTCCAAATTTGCAAATGTCCTTTACACGTATTTATTCTTACCTATATTACGGTAAAATATTCAAAAACGTCACGAAATTAAATTATAAATAATATAATATGTACCATGTAAACGGTTACAATTTTAAAATGTTTAGAGGTTAGAACTTTGAAGATAATAAATACATATATATGTACAATTTTAAACGGATATCATGTTAGAAATCCGTAATAATTTTTTTCCCCCGATTAACGTTATCACACCACCTCGATTACAATATTTAATTATGAATTTTTCATTTATATAATATAGGCATTTTAAACGACGAATAATTTCGAGATAAAAAAATAAAATAAATTACGTTTGTTATTTATATTATATTTGGGGATACAACGAATCCAATTAATTCTTGCGTTTAGCGTCGCATTTTGTTTTACTCTAGATATTTTTCGGTGATAAAATTAATCGTAAACAAAAGTCCGAGTGTATTGTTATAGGAATAGAATAATACGAATGTTTACGGTCCAACAATCGTACTATGTATAGGTATATATCTTATACAAAATATACTCGAATCATTTATAATATGATATTTTATCCGTGTACGTATACCTATAACGTACGTGTTCGCCTGAACAATTTTTTTTATTTTTTTTTTTTTTTATGTTTTTGGCGAAATACCTTGTACGCTTCTTCCCACATATCCAACGATCGATACATTTTTACAGCGAGTTTCCACTCCCCGGCCTGGACGAAATGGTTTTCCGCTGCTCTGTAGTTGCCCTTTGATTCGCACTCGTGTGCTAAATGCATATGGGTGGTGCTTACTAAATCACCGTGATACTTGCTCACAAGAGACATCATCTGTGAAAAATGAACGGCGTTTAAAGTTAACGATTTAAGTGTGCGGCGTATATACAGTATATAATATATATAGTTGCAAAGGTGAGATGGTTTTTTTTTTATTTATTTTTTTTTTGGGAACTTTTTCGTCGTTATACGCATATTTTTTTATAAATTCAACTCGCATTAGACACATGAAATACACACGTTATATACGATATATAAGTATTATCGTTTTTGAAATCTTAGAAACTATGCTATAAGAACGCTTTGCGAGACGTAAACCGCATTTCGCGTGTCTCTCTTTTATTATAATATTTCGTCAACGAACACTATCGCGACAACTGGTCGACCCGAGGTATACCACCTATATATGACCTACCTCGTCGTATCTTTCAAAGTTTTTGTACATATTGATGGCCAAATCCGCTTTGTCCAAAGCCAAATAAAGTTTTTCCGCTTCTTTGATCTGACCGGTGTTTTCTAACTTTTTTCCATACGTTTCCAATTCTTCGTTTAAGTCTAACATGTTCGCATTGTTCTTCAGCAGATCGTGCGCTTTTTCCCAATTCCCTGTGATTAAAATAATAATAATTAATAATATAAATAGATATAGCGAGGCGTGTAATATAATTAAACCATCGCATCGGTATATATTTCACCTGTATCTAAATAAAGATGAATTACTTCTTTGTACATTCCACATTCCATGTAAAGTTTTTCCGCTGTCTTAAAATCGTTCATCGTTTTAAAATGTTCAGCCAAATGAGCACCGTATTTGGTCACTAACGTTTTGTCTTCGATAACCTGTAGAAATATATTTATAATATATTTTTAAACATACTTTGTGTTATTCGTTTCATAATAAATATAATATGCGTCAAACCGTGATTTATAATTCGATTATCAATTATTATCATAAATTCATAGTATGTTGAGGTAAAATATTAATTGTATATGTTGGCACATTAAAGATATGACTATAAGAGGAACATACGTTAATAATAATTTAGTTAAAAACTGCTCTCGTTGATAAATAATATGTATATTTCTCATCTGAGTTCGAACTTTTTAAGTTTACAATATTTATTTTTCCTTGAGATACTTACATTTCAATTTTGAGTCTGTTTTAACTTTGAAATTTATCCAATCGAATTAAAATTAAATTTACTATTAAAAAATAATACTATTTTATTGTGATAATATTATTATCTCATAGAAATATTTGTTTATTTTATTTAAAATAATAATTTTCAATAGAATATTGTACTTATACAAATGTTCAATTACATTATTTTTATTTGTCCAATAAAATATTGTATTTAAATAAATTATAGTAACATCATAAAAAATTTAATTGCGTATTTTTTTTTTTAAAAAAAAAATTCTAAAAATACTGTGATTTTTTACCCATAAAATACAATTTATAATTTTAAATTAATTTTTAAATAATGTAATTAGGTACATTATTATTCATATACACTTGAGAATAGTTTTTAATTTGAAATTCTAAAATAGCTTTTTATATGCATATATGTTTTATATATTTAAAATATTACATGAAAGTAAAGTATACAATTATTTAATTTCACCTGCATAATTTGCATAGATTTTTTCCATTGCTTGGCAGCAATAGCAGCTTCTAAAGCTTTTACTGTATTTCCGGCTTCGATATAATGAGAGATAGCAGCATCCTGTTGTTTCTGAGAAACTAAAAAGTCTCCCCATTTTTCTTCTAAAGAAACTACGTCTGGTAAAACAATAAAATATAACCATCATGTTATGGACCTTTGAAATAATATTTTCAATAAAGTATATATTATATTGTTATATTGGAAATTAGACTTTTTTTTTTTTTGCTTATCAAAATAAAAGTTGTGTAAGTTTACTAAGTTTTATATTGTTATTAGGAGAAATTTGTCTTTTTTAAGAAAAAAAATTATTTCTATTTAAAATTTAAAAAAAAATTTTTTAATACACACCAGAAGGAGAAACAAATCTGGCCAATTCTACGGCTTTGGCATATATATTTCCTTTGCAATAAAATTCCATAGCTTTGCTCGGATTTCCCTGCGATTGGCAAAGTTCTCCAGCAACGTGATAGTTTTCAAGTCGGACAAGTCCTGACAGTACTTTTTCCACAACAATGTCATCAGCCAATAGTTCCGGATCTTCTTGAACTAACCTAGGTAACATTTATATGGTAACTACACCCTTGAAGTATTTTATTTCTTACAATATAATATTATTTATACGAGTACGAGTACATCATTTGAAATAATATACGTTTTTTGTCACGCGTAACATGAATGCGTCAATCGTACTAGTTATGGGTTTTGAGAACTTTTATGCGTATACAATTTAAGAAATACTAATATAAAAATCATTAATTGAATATAATTTTGCGTTTTCTATAATACCTCTATGTATATGAACATTTTTTTTTTAAATTTACAAAAAATTTGTTTTTTTTGTTATAATATAAAATTTTTATTTTCTACTTTATAGTTTACACGGAAATCGTTTGAATAACATATAAACTGATTAAATTGTAATAGATCACAAGTTTTGTTTAATATAAAATTCCAAGAATAATGTCAGTCACTAAAATAATACAATTTAGAGTCTTTGGAAATTTTTGAAATTCATTGTACCTACACTAGATATAATTATTTTACCGTAATAATATTATGGTTTTTTGATGCAGACACGTAATACAATAAAAACTCACATAATTGATTTTCTACCCGGTAGTAATATTCTGTAATATTATAATTTTATAATATTTAGGCGGTAAGTTGATTTAACATAATTTTATTTATTTAACAGTCCTAAACACGATATATATGATATTATTTAAAATAAAAAATTTTAATAGAATATCATACATTCATACTACTCCTTTAAACTATTTTTATGCGCTTAAATGACGATAAGTAGCACATTTACATTTGAAAAAGAGACTATAATTTTTATAATATACATAGAATAGATTATATTAATTGTTATATAGACTTATAAGTATCTATGATAACATATTAGTAAATCTAAAATTTTTTAATATATTTTTATTTATTTATTATTAATTAACCTATAAAATAATTTTTTTTTAAATAATTTATCATATTATATTAAACCTATTAATTATTGCATTTTTAACCAATTTATAATAATTTTTTTTTTATAATTTTATATTAAGTCTTATTTGGTAAACATGAAAAAAAAAAAAGAAGAATTTATGTCAGAAAATGTTCTGGAAATAGTTACTACTAAATTTTTATTTAATGTTTAAAAATAACGATTTAGCAAATGGTGGTTTTTATCGTTTAGTTTATCATATACCAATGAAATGTTACGAGGAAGCACTACGGAAGTACTAATAATATTATTATAATATATAATGTCTTTTTTCTGTTTGTCATTTTTCTTTTCAAGAGTTTTTTTTTTTTTTTTTTTTTAATACGATTGTGATGGTTTTATATTTAGTTATTTAAAAGTTGAGGTTACAAATATTGAGTTGAATAATTTATGCAATTATTTTTAAATATGATATTATAAAAGATAATAAGTTTTGAAAATTAAAATCATATAAAATTATTCGTTATTTCAATTTTCAATAATAATTTGAATAAAGCCATTAAACATGATTGAAATAATGAACGTAAATACATTTATTATAACACATAATTTTTAGTAAGAACAAAATTTGTTCATTAAATGTAAACAGAAAATTTTCTTTATCTGTCTAATATTCATTATTAGTAAATTTACAGTATTCTTTAATTGATTAAGTTACAATTTTATATAGTCGTTTTTATTTAAATGTGAAAATTTAATCCTCGTAAAAAGCTACGTCTCGTGGACAGTTCTCTTTATATGATGGTACATAATCATTTATCAAGTTCAATTTTATTTTATTTTATAAAATAGCCAATGATTAAAAAGTAAATATTTATATAGCTAGATACTTTTAATTTAAACGTATAAAAGAATAAAAATGTAGGTTAATAGATGCTTAATGCAAAAGAATAATTGACTTTACGATAAAAAAAAAAAAAAAAAAAAAAAAAAAGAGTAGCATAATTGTAATGTCATTAATTATTAGCATGATAAGAATAAAATAAATAAACTAAAAAGTGGATAATAATATTGTATTTTATAAAAAAAAAAAAAAAAAAATATAGGAAAAATGTATTGTATTCATTGTTCGATTTTATTTACGTTATAACTTAAAATAGTATATAAATTATAAAATTTTAATGTATAATTTAATAGTTGATAATATAATAAATCACTCATTTAAAAAGCTGAAAAATAATTTATTAGTAAAGAAGTGTAATATTTTTAATGTTGATCATGAATAATTTTTGTATTTTTAATTCGATTTCCCTCGGATCTATAATTGACATTTTTTATAATTTGATTTTAAATTATTGAACTATTAGTGCAAATAATAACGTTACATATTTCTTTGTACGCTTATATATATATATTATAATAGTTATATAAGTGTGACATTTAATATATAAAATATTTTAATTTGAAATTTTTTTTAAAAAATTCTTATTTGGTGTCACAATCGTCATTTATGTTTTGTGAACGGTTTAAGTTAATTAATTCTATTGAAGATTATTTGAATTTACATAAATATTAATAAAGTTATTTTTTTGTAGTGGTACAGATTTTTTTTAAAAAAAACAATGAGAAATGCAATAATATAATGCCTTTATAGGTTTCGTTCTTCTTTTAACTGTCTTTTACACTATTCTGGTTCCAATATCCTATAGGTTTATAGGAGGATGCATATTGTAGTTTATTTTCGTTTCAAGTTAAATAATATTGTCTTATTTAAAATTGCCTTTCATTAAAACGATTTGTTGTGATGTGTTGTATAGCTTGTATAGGTATTGGATTTTATCAAGAAATTAACAAGTGATTTCAAATACGATATTTCGTCAAAAGTAATCGATTTTGTGCTTTAATTTCTAATAATATTATGACAGTGAAATTATTTGTGGTAGGTATTTGTAAATAATTGCCGATACGATTTATATTGAACGGGTTTGACGTTGATTTTTGAAAATCGCCGTGTTTATCCACGTCTATATAACTATTGCACTCTATAGTAGCATTGAATATAGTGACTTCAATTGTTTGAGTGCAGGCGTATAATTAAGTTTTCATTGATTTATTAACTAGATTTTACTTTTTCTAAACAATTTTGAAATTCCCAAGAAATCGCGGACCAAAAGGTATTGTTATATTTAATTTTGGTCTTGTCTACTGCACTTGAATTATTGTTTAAAATACGAACCGCAACTGTCGATGTACCTAACCTAATTACAATTACTACATAATATATTAAAAGTTATTGTAGTATTATTATAACGTTTTCTATTGATCGTATGTTATATAACCGAACAAACTCGGTATAAAATATACATTTAATATGATGTAAATGTGATACTTACGTAGAAAAATAGTTCAGGTCGTTAATTTTTAATAGATACAATTACTGTTAAATGTACTAGTATATAATATTTACTTTGCAGCTCTGCTGACAAGACCAGCTTTCATGTATAAATTGAGTGCTGATCTTTTATCGCCTTCTGCTTCTTTGATTTCGGCAGCTTTTTCTTCTTGACTCGTTTCTAACAGCCAAGTATGATATTTCGATTTCAGTTCCTCGACGTTTGGTCGATTCATCGACTCGGCTAGATTAATGGCTATAATTTGGCAATAATAAAAATTTATGTTAATATACAGACTGTTCAACGTTAACGATTAATTATTACTGTGTTAATTTTTACCGTTTTCCCATTTGTTTAATGACAAGTACATTTGAATTGCTTTTTCTACTTGATTTTGTTCCAAATATAATACTTCCGCTGCCTGTGTTTGTCCATTCAACATTGCTATGCGTGCCCACACTTCGGGACAGTCCATTGGATTACAATCTAAAAAAATTTAAATTAAATGTAAATTCACACTGACATTTATCTGGTTTATAATTAGTTATACTTTACACGTGTTATTTTAATTCCACATAATTTCAGTTTATTTTAGAGCAAATTATTTTTGTAAATCATTTAAAAATAAACTCATTATTATATCGATATTAAACATTTGAAAAATTTACTCATATTAATAAATAAGGGTTTTAAACCAATGATTCGTAGAACTTAAATTTTATAATTTAAAATTAATTTGTGTTAGATTTAACCAAATTGATTAATAGGTTTTTACCTGTTGTAATATTATATACATTTTAAATTCTTTCAAAATTTTTTAATTGATATTTTATTTAAATTGATAAATTTAGATTAAAATAAATTATAAAAAAACGAGCTGATACTGGTGTGGAAGTGATATAGATCTATAGAAGATAGTGTTGAATTTTGATTACAATTTGAATGCAATGATAAATCATTATAAACATTTGAAAAATGATTTTGAGCGAAGTTTATCAGATAAATTGATTACATTTTTGTGTGACAATCGTACACTGTTGGCGGTCGTGGGATTCAGATATCTTCGGTCTAGTTTTGTGTACTAGTTGACTGTTTGTAGCTCGTTCTTGTTTCCGTAGTCTTAGTCCGGAGTCTTGAAGATGTTGACTAGACTGCTTCTGTGATTGGAATGAATAATTTCAGTATACCGTTCACCTTTTATGCTATTTTTGAATATGATGAGCATCTGATTGGTCATTAAATCACAGCTCGTCATTATGCGCTTGGTTGTGTTCGTGCATGTGCGTCTACGATTGGAGTATGTATTACTACCGTACCGACCAGTCATTTATTATAATATACTTTTTTTTTTTTTTTGTATACTAACATGTGATATATTTTATATTGCAGAATGTTATAATATATGAATAGGCGGTACTGTAGAAATATACACTCCAATCTTAGACGTGTATACACGAATATAACCAAGCGCTGAGATTGGACGACCAATCAGAGATGCTCGTCCTATTCGAAAATGGTATAAAAGGTGAACAATCGACCGAAATAATTCATTCCAGTCACAGAAGCAGTCCAGTTAACATTTTCAAGACTCCGGACTCAAGACTATATAAACAAGAACGAGCTACACTGACATTCAGTCTTTAACATTTCTTCATATATAGTCAACTAGTATACAAAACAAGACCGAAGATCACCGAACCCGTTGTATTCGAGCAGATTAGCCGAGTACCTACCACGACCGCCGGCAATGTACGATTTTCGTCCAGCCAGAACACCGTCCGTTGTCAAACTTCACCTAAAGTTTATAAGTTGAGACACAGTACCAGAGCGCCGATTAGACGAAATGACCATTATCCGACAACAGCAGCCCGAATATCGAAGACAATCCTGAACAATTACACCAGCGGATTTTTTTGCATTTCCTGGGTAGATGTAAAGTTCCGAACCTACCACAAAATAATCCATTTCAAGAGTTACAAGCAGCGACCTACTTAGGCTCGTTGCACCCACCAGGACTTTCACGGAGAATACGTGACTTACTTAAGTTCACTAAATCCGTGAAATGTCCTTGTAGGCCGCGTATTGTAGTAACCTAACCTGTTTGGGCCAGCGAATTCTGGGTATTGACGCATCGGTGTGATTTAGCTTCGTACACCGATGATTTAAGTTTTAACAGTAATCCTTGTAAAATAAAAATAGTAGTAAAAGTGAATAAAGACCAGCATGACACCGTAATTAATTATTTAATGGTACGGATAGTGAAACTTTACCAACTAAAGTACCGTTTCAATTTGGGTTTTATATTGTATAAATATTTAAATTTTCTGAGTTATTGTGAAATATTGAAATCGAATTCGTCGAAGAAATTTCAATTTTCGTCAAAAATGCTGTATTTTTGTGATTTGTTGGTAGTTTTTTCTATCGCATTTCAATTTTGAAAAAAATGACCTAAATAAAGTACCAACTACAACCACTTTTCTACTGGAAACGTTTTTATTCGTGAAAATCGAAGCATTACTTTTGGTAGAAAAAGTGTCCTATAGGCCAACAAAAAAAAAACACCACATCCTTGTAAATCCAATACATTATTCACTTTGCTCAAAATCTAAAACAGTTAATTTTTAAAATGTAATTTAGTGTTAATGGTGATGGAAATATAATGTTTTTTTAATACTATACCACTTTCGTTAGAAATACTGAAAATATATTAGGGATTTATTATTTTAATACATTTAATTATATATAGGTTTTAATCAATATTTGTGAAGAGTATTAAGTAAGGTTGATTTAGATTAGATGAAGTTCATTCCCCATGTTAGTAAGTAACATAATGAAACGTATATAATGAAATATTTCAGATGTATATGGAAAATAATATTGTCATTAAATATAATATAATACAAAATCTTTTGAAATATCATAAATAATTTTTATTTCACTTAAAATTTTAATTTTAAAGGTTGATTGAAAAAAATTGTTACTTTTGGTTTACAAAATATTTTATATTTTATATCTTAGTTAAGCTATTAATGGACGTGGTTCTATTAAATTTTTAAACCGTGATACTTAAAATTACATTAGCCGTTTTGAAGCAAAATAAAAAAAATAATAATTTTAGAAAATTTTTAGGGTTTTATATTTAGACTAGAAATCAAAGCTTCAAAATTCTATCACGTATGTAAATATTCATATGAATAATTAATAATTTTTCAAGTCTTCATGACTTATATTTCATTGGAGTTATCGTAAAATAAATAAAATGGTTTTTTTTATGGATTTTCACACTATTTTTTAGTAGTTTTTATATACTATTATAAAAAAACTATTGATAAATCCAAATAGTAACTTAAATAAAAATATAACAACTATATATATATATATATAATACTCTACCCGTAGTCCCTAAGCATACCTTATTTGTGGTAATCAGACCACTTTACTTTTATTATCATCCAAAGTCGTGTTTTCATATAGATATAAAAAAAAGTGTACATATCATTATACAACGAATACATTTTTTGCTTCGTTTAGAATTTAACAAGTACAAGTTTTTTTTTTAACGATTTATCTACTAAAATTTTAAAATATATTTTATGGGACTTTTCGTACTCGAAATATGATATGTTAATATTGATAGTGTAAATTGCCCCTTTTATTTTATTTTTACTTGACCATATTATTATGAAATTTAATATGTGCGTCATTCGTCCATTAAAAATAATGTTATTAAAACAATATATGTTTATACAACCAAAGTAGATTATACAAAAATATGTAAATTGTTTTTCAATTATATATTTATGACGTTAGCATCGAATACTTACTACGGTCTATTAGTATTATAAATTAGAACGTGAAAAATATTTTTTAAAAAGATGATATTTGAAAAAAAAAATCAAAATATTCAGTAGATTCGTGATTATGAATTATATATAATATATATAACCATAATAAACGGAATTAAAATATTCGGAAGTCGTAGAAAAAAATAATTTGTTTAATACATACCTAGGTTATAGAATCGATTTGTTGGTTTAAATAATTCATTTATTATTATATTTACAGTGTATAAATCAATATACTTTATTAGATAAAAACAAAACCTGGAGATTTATCAAGTTTAATCATAATATTGTATTTTAAAACAAAGTTAAAAAAAAAAAAAAGAAAGTTTTTGTTAATTAAAATTGTTGGCGTTAGATTATTATAATACGAGTATGATACTTTTGAATTTTACTCCTTAAACAGTTTTCAAAAGGTAATATAATTTAATCAATATTTAAATTATTGGTATGTTTGCATAAAAATTTTGATTCCTGTCTTGCTAATCATTTTTTTTTTTTTTTTTTTTTTTTTTTTTTATTTGTATCCTTAGGTATATAAAATTATAATTAATAATATTAATATGTCGTAGTTTAATAATTGATACATTATTTACATTCAAAAATTGTATTTAAATTTTATAATTATGCAGATTTTATTTATGCATTTTTATTATTAATTTACTTAAATATTCCGTAAATATTCAATAGGGTTCTCGTTATTTTACAAAAAAAAAAAAAACTAACAAAACAATATGTTTAAAATTTTCTATAAAATTGTTATATTTCCATTGTTTTAAAACATCACGTACACGTCATATATAAATAATTTTTCATATTCATTATTTTCAATGTAAATTTGATAATACGTCTGTCAAATATTCATAATATGTTATAATTATTATTTAAAACGATTTCGTTTATAAATAAATAAATAAAAAAAAAAAAAAAATGATTTCTAAAGAATTAAAAATGTTAATTAACTACAAATTACGTATCTATTAATATTGGTAAAAAATTATTGAAATAAAATTATTCTGCGTCCAAAAATACTCCATCGGTACGTAATAATAATATAATAAAAGGATAAACTCTAAGAGTAAATAATTTGAATATTGATAAAAAAATTCTACACAATAAGTGCGTATTTTATTATCGTAATTTGTTATTTAGCAGTTAGTCCTATATATAAAAAAAAAAAAAAACGTGTTGTTAACTGTTTTATACCAAAATTAATACGGTAGTAATGAAATATACCGTGCGTATAGTGCGATTATGAACTGTCAGTAAAACGTGTAAGTTTAACTAACACTGAGGTAATATTTCTCACACCACAATAGGTTTAAAATAATAACAACGTACAATAATAAACAATATTTGGAATATAACCGTGTACATGATAAATAATGTGCATAACAATTGGTATTTCCATTAAGGTCATTCGGGATAATTTATAATAATACCCATACATAGCTTGGAATTTTGCATAATTCGGCAATTTAGACAATTTAATAATCCTGAAATTCATTCCAATCGCAATGAACTTTTATCCAATTTTTTGTATAAGTATATTATTTTTTTTAAATTATAATTTACCGTAATTCTCACCAGAGTATATACATATTATTATAATAACGAAGTATTAATTAGTGTGAATGTTTCTCAATTATTTGATTAGGATTTGAATAAAATAAGTAAATTCAATTTCTGGCAACAATTAATGTTAATAATAATTATTTTGATGTCGAATTGGAAAAAGGAATGATTTATTATCTAAAAAAAAAAAAGAATTATTGTTAAAAATAATATAAATGTATTTATTTTTCTATCGCTGTATTATACGTGTCTATATTTTGTCTATAACAGTTTAATATTTCGAAGGCGTTTCGGACATTAATCAAGTAGTACCTATACAATTTCAAATAATTTAGTAATTTTTATTAATTAATTTTTTGTGTATAAGAGTAACAAATAACATTAAATAATTAATTTAATAGAGTACCCACTTGATGATATTTTTATACACGTTGTTGGATGAACAGCACGTTATAATATTTTGGTGATAAAAAAAAAAAAAAAAAATACTCATTAAAATTGCGGTAATTCAATGATATTGCATTAAAGTAATATAATTAATTATACGGTGAAAGACAATTTTGAAAAATAACTACCACCAAGTAGTATTAAACCAATTTAAAAATTAATGGAAAATATATTTTTCAAAAAAACAAATAAAATTTAATTATAAATTAATTATCTACAATTCAATTAGTTTTAACTTTTAAGCAAATGAAATAAAATTAAAATCACGCAAATTAAAATAATAATATAACATGAGTTATGGATTAAATTTGGTACCTATGTCACAATTCATAATTTTCTATACTAATTAAAATATAATATTCAATTGTAACTATACATTTATATGTTCAATTCTCCAAAATATCGTATTCATTTCATTAATATGTTTTTTCATATTAAAATTATTTCCAATTTATTCATAATATATAATTAAGAATATTATTTAAATTTTTTTTTTTATATGTTTGCCTATTACTCATTATTTTTACTTCTATTATTATTCTAAGTAATAATATTGAATAATTTATAATAAATTAATAATTATAAAAAAAAAATATGAGTTTCGTGTTATATATTATTAATTTATTATTGTTTATTATTATGTTTTAACGTAATTAAATTTATTTAATATAAAATATTATGTAAATAACTCTAAATTTATAATGTATATTTTATAAGAAAATGTATTTCAATATGGAATGTTAAGATTTTATTTTAGCTTGGCGTTAATGAATTATTTATATGCATAATATATCAAAAAAAAAAAAAAAAAAAAGTGTTTGTTAAGTTTGAAATATCGCAGTAATGCTTATTTTATGACGAAAATTCTATACAGTGTAAAATGTACATTATGATAATGCACGTAAACAACATATTATGTTTCGTTATTTTCTCGAGAAAATTTACAATTATTGTTAGCTTATACAGAAATATGGAAAAAGTTTGTCAAAAAAAAATCAAGGAAAAATTGAGAGAAATAAATTATACTATCACTATAATAATATTATATTGTTTGATAACGTTATTAATGATTTTTAAATAATGTACCAATACCTACTGTTATGTCATCTGTTTTCATTTGGAAAGATTAGAAACGCGTCTTCGACGTCAATGAACATTTTAAAAGATCCAGCATTGGCGTGCAACCCCCCCTCCCACACAGAAAAATAACAATGACTTAATATAACATTTATCGTATCAGTGTGATAATAGAGAAAAAAAATGATTTTAAAATATCGTTTCTGTTTGCGAAAATATCCGTGTTATGGTTTTGACGTTTCGGGACCGCTTCAGGTTCCATCATCGGAGTGTGTGTAATGCACGTCTGGCTGTCGTCAGTCTTGACCACACCGGATATTTCCGCAAATAGCAACGTTGTTATTCCAATCGGTGAAAGGTTTTTATAAATTTATTTTAATTTTATTTATTTTAATTTTATTTTATTATAAAATGCGAAATTATTCGATTTTAACAATACCGAACAGCCGTCGTTTTTCCGTGCCTGTGACGATCGGCGGATATTTCACGTTTTTCCTAACTCCACACTCAATCGCTATAGGTAGGTACTAAAAATAAACATCGATTGTTTTTTTAACGTCATACTGTTTAATTTAATTAATATATTATAGGGGTGTACAACATTTGTAATTTATAGGTATATGTAAAATATGAAATTTCTGTATTTTTATGTCCACAACATCATACGCGTTTTCTGATAAAAATATAAAATTATTAATTTTTGTTATTATTACTTGGAAATATAATATAATTTATAACCTCCAAAAGCCGTAAATAGTAAGTTAAAACTATTGATATTGATGAAATTTTAAACTCAAATCGATATTCGTGTAATTATGTCACTATGTGTACAAACGCATAATAAATTAATAAATAAACTGATTTTAATTAATGATTAGTTACGTCATATTATATATTTTAAATGTGTATTATGTTTTGTATAAAATTTAAATATTTGAAATTCAACCCCCCCCCCCCATTCTTCATAGAGAAATCCTTAGAACGCCTTTAAAAAGTGAGTTTTATAATATTATGAAATATAATAAATAATTTATATAATAATGAAAAATTAATTATTACATATTATTATGATATATAATATGAAAAAAAGAAATGTCACTCTTTAAAATTTAAATAGAAAAGAAGAACGACATTTAGGATAATTTCACGAAGAATTTTTAAATTATTTTCAAATTACCTAATTATTAATTATAGATAGTAATTGGATTTAATAAGTCCAATATTTGAATATTGCAAATGCAATATTCATATCTTCTGGATAGGTACTTATTGTGTCGACAGGACGGCAAACATATATGAAAGTCGTACAGAAATCGCGTTTACGTTTCAAAAATTCGGCGACCCACAAAAAATATTTTTTCGATTTAAAATCGTCACGCACATTTGTTTACGTTTTCTTTTTTCTCACACGTAAAAAAAAATAAAATAAATAAATAATAACAAGAAAATAAACACGTCACGAATTTTGCATACGAAAATGAAAACGCACAGTATGAACCATATAATACGGTATAGCTCAGAAATAGATTTGGTCGGATTTAATATTTTTACGCTATTCAAACAGACACGGACTATACGGACCAACAAAATATTCTTGGATCGAACGATATAATATGTCATATGACGGATTGTTTTTCTACGTTTCCTTCCTTACCACCAGCGTGAATTTATTGCATAACTTTAATACTTTATATTTTATGTACTATAGTGAAAATATCGAGTTTTATAAGTACAATAATAACGCAGGAACGACTCTATTAAAAACGGTCACATTTTTCGTCCAATTTTTTCCCCGTTTACGATTCATTTGTCTCTTTATTTAACACAATAAATTATGATATTTGCCAATGTCTAGACCGGTCTGTCTCCCTACGACAATTTAGGTGATTATATAACGGAAAAAATTCCCTCTGGTAATCTATTTTTCGTTAGAAGACAAATAGCTGTAGACGATACCACACGCGCTATCACGGACGGCTATTTTCTCTCTTTCGCGTCCATTTATTATTTCTACAGAATAATTAACCGAAAGAGACCGTTTTGAACAAATTAAAAAGTAGTAAAAAAAAAAAAAAAAAATACCGTTCGATTTTAATCGAATTTAAAGAAATGAATAATAAATATGTAAAAAAAAAAAAAAGAAAAGAAAACGTAATTTGTACGATATATTTATTATTATTATAACGCTTATACGTTAAAATAAGTTTTCATACGACGAATAGTTTTAATATTGTTTAATATAAAAACGCAATAAAGTAATTAAATCGAGTTTGTTGGCCTCAATTTTTTAATCGTTGGTGTCAAAATAATAATACGAAAAAAGAAATAGTAAATTATTTAATTATCGAATAAACAGAATTATATTCTTTGGATATTAATAATAATATGAAATAAATATTATTCGTTTTAACTTCAAATTTGGAAAAGTTTTGTTTTTATTTATCTTAAATACGTTAAAACTGTTTATTAATGCATTCGACTATCGCAAAAGTTGAAACTAATTTCATTTTTAAAAAAAATAGAGGCGAATATTTTTTTCCAGTAATTTTCCACTGTTTGTTAATTTATTGTTAAACGCAAAGGTTATGAATTTTTTAGACGAAATCAAATAATATTTATAAGTTTTACTGGAAATATTTTATCAAGTCTTAAAAATGTTTTTTTTTTTTTTTTTTTTTGATTGATTTCATTAGAAACAATAAAAAATAATAATAATGTTTTATTTGACGAATTCACGAAAAATTTGATAACGATATTTTGCAATCGAACGATATTTTATAATTCGAAAATAAATTCAATCGTTATTTTTTGTTTCATTCTTATCATTAATATTATATTAAAAGAACACGGGGAAAAAACGATTAAACGATAATATTTCGACGTAATTATTTATTTCGTACGTGCTAATTTTTGTATAAATTCTTAAATCTAACCTAAAAAATTATAATATTATATAGCAAATTTAATCTTGTGCGTATGGAAAATTCGAATTTTTTTCACTAGCTCGCGTCATTTCAACGCAATCGATTGTTTTGTAAAACGTTAAGCGCGATACTGCAGTAATAATATAATAACACGATATATAATCCTCGTTTTCATAAGACGCGACAAATAATAATATAATAAAGATAACACGTCATAATATCGGAAATTCGCCGTCGGATGACGTGCGCGGCATTAAATACGAATAGGGGTACCTATGTATACATAACTGTTTTCGTTGGCGAACTTTTCCGCCATCTTGTAAGTTTCTTGCAGATACCAAGCCTTGCAAAAGTCTCCGACACCTGCCAAACATCTAGCCGCCACTGGCAAATTCATGAGTTGTAAACCGATGTCGGACAGGTTTTGCCACATGCCATCCACCTCGTATTGATGATCGACGCTATCCTCCAAACTTTCCAGGTAGAGTATGGCCCTGCCGAAATCGCTGTCGTGCACCGCCGTGCCGAATTCCACGAGACGTTCGTCCAAGTCGTACGAGTGATGTCTTTCGCCGTCTTGACATTGTATCTTAAAAAAAATTAAAATTAAAAGTAAAAATATACTTTTGAAGCTACTGAAATATAATTTTATTATTAAATTCTTAAATACTCGAAAATTAAAAATATAACGCGCGATATGTCGACAACGGAATTTTCGAGGCCATTATATTACGTCGTATCGACAAATAATAACGATATATTTATGTATTATATTTCATGGAAGGATCGGAGTTTTGACTTCGAAATATTCCGACTCGTATGTAATACGTGATGTATATTATTAATATTAGCGATAGTTTGAAAAACGCTGGCGGCACTCTTTTACTCGTATATTATATAACTTTGTCAATTTACACGCAAAAAAATAAAATAAAAATGTATTTTTTTTTTATATATCCACTACAATACGTTTTTTTTTTATTTATATATTATAGTCTAATAAAGTTTTGGAGGAAAAAAATCAGTGTATAGAAAGATAGCAATATTACATGGGATAATGTTTATGTTGTGTTTTCAGAAATCAACGGAGAAAAGTTTACGAGAGATATATACAAGTGTCTTTTTTAAAATAGATTTTCTGGTTACGAGAAGCTTCCAACGCGCATTATTATTATAATAATAATAATAATAATATAACAACAAGACGAAAACATAAAACGTAGTAAAAGTTTCACTGCAACCGGTGGTCTTGAAATATTTTTATAAAATTTATACATTCACTCGAAACATCCGTATGGTGTTATTATAGTATTATTTCGAATCCAGAGGAAAGAATTGAGGAAAGAATATTCGATCAGGGGACATTTTATTAAGGAGAGGTATTAAAAAGGTCTAATTATTATCATAAAAAGCGAAACGTTTCATTTTTCGATAACGAACAAAGAAATTTCTAAGAAAATAGTTGTAAACAAAATAAACATATTATTAATTAGGTAATATTAATAATCGGAAAAATTCTTCACTAATTTAACAATATGAATTTATAATAATTACATTACGTACAATCATAAATCGTACGAAATATTTAATTAAAATGTAAATAATTATTTCGAGTAGTAGTTATATAAACATAATCAAATGTAAGATATGCAAATTAGTTCCATAATCATCTTATATATTATACAGTTAATATTACACAAATCACAATGTTGTTGGTTCCCTTTATCATTATTATAAAATAAAACGGTGTATTTATGAATTATTATGACTTTAACCCCTATAAATCTTTTTTTTTTTTTTTAATTTAAACGAGACAATCAACATGATAAAACTATATTTCATATCGTAATATTTATTTTTATAAAATTATTAATAATTTATTTTATGTATTATTTGTGTGATTTTGTTTTACTTTTCGAATTACTTTAATTATTATAGTGTTCAAATGGTTTTTTAATTTTTAGGTTTACATTAAGAACAAAATACCGTGGAAAAATTAAATCTTTTTTGTATAATTCCTTGTAAATTCATAAAATAACGTTATTAATCGTAAAATTATAATAAAAAAAGTATTTAAATTTTTAGTAAATAGTTTAATTCGTAAAAAATTTATCATTTATTAGTGTATTTGTAGTAGATTTTAAGTAGTCGATATTTAACAAATTAATATTACTTATTGACATTTTTTTTTTACATATTTTTAAATAATTTTATGCGTTTTATTATTAAGGATCGTAATATTCTATTACATAATATAAAGTTGTATCTTATCCATACAATGATTATTATTGGCGCCGCCAGTAAAATTAATAATTTTATATTTTTAATATAAGAGAGACAATATTAAATATTTTTAAATTTTCAATAACGCAAAAATTGTAAAAATAAACAAAAAATTAAACGTTTACCAGATCACTTTTCGTATTTAAATTAACTTTTACAAAGACAACGTTTGTGTTGGAGATTATATTATGAACGAAAAAGATAATAATATTACAATATTGTACGACACAGTATTTTTATTTTTTTTAATTTTTTTGAATAATAATTCGCAATTAAAAATTATTCCAGTAGGTAATTAAATTTTAAATTACGAATTTATGTCCTTAAACAAAACAATACGTTTTTATGAATAATATTTAGTTTCGTTAACACGTCGTTATGCGTGTATAAAATAAGATCATCGTAAATACGATTAAAATATCTTTTACGTATTTATATAATATATTTTGTGGGAACGATAAGGGTTTTCGTTATATTATATAGACAGCCGAACGGTTATTTTTTCCAATTTAATTTCATCCTTTCAGGTATTTGTGACATGTTATATTGAAAATTCATATTTGTTTTGAAAGGTTTCGTGAAACAAAAAAAAATAATAATAAAAGTAATAAAAATAATAATAATAATAATAAAAATAAAAATAATAATAATAAAATAATAATAATAATAATAAAACTAAAAATAAAAATAAAAATAATAATAATAATAATAATAATAATAATAATAATAATAATAATAAAATAATAATAATACTAATAAATAATAATAATAATTATAATATGATAAAGAAAATTAAATTCAAAGGTACCTACCATCTTAATTTCCAGAGATCTATTACATCAGATGTAAATATAATTTATTTTCGATTTGTGTTTGTACAAAAAAAAGAAAAAAAGAAAAAAAGGTACGGGTTCAGTGTAAACATTGACCAGAAATCAAAAGTTTAAACTTTCGTTTTTGTTTACTGCAACGACACCGCGAGTCCGTTGAAAATATTTAAAAAAAAAAAAAAAATAAAATAAATACTCACGGATATTTATTACAAGATTTCGCCCCGTTCCGATAAAATAAATGGCGATTTCGTTAACTCGCCGCGTTTTTTTTTTTTTTTTTTTTTTTTTTTATCATACGTGTACAGAATTTCGATCAGCTCGTGTAACATTATAACAAAACAATACTTCTATAAAGTAAGGTTAGGTTAGCATACCACTAACCTATACGGTATGTAATTCGTATCGAGTTAGCTAAGTGCTCGTCGTTTTCCGAATAAGATTTTGTACACGCGTGTGTGCGTTTTCTATACACCCTAACCGTTAAATCGCGTCCTTTCCGGGAAATTGATTACACACGAGCCATCGATTTCGGGAATAATAATATTCAACATTCCTTTTTGTCCTGTTCGTAGATTAGTAGCGAAAAAAAAAACATCCACGAATATTTTTTTGAAAACGAAAAACCGCGTTAGGTTGTCCAAGAAAATATCCAATATTACGTCGAATATAATAATAATAATAATAATAATAATAATAATAATAATAATAATAAT
>JAIUCT010000014.1:3000042-3014508 GCA_021307375.1 Tetraneura akinire | reverse complement strand
ATAATAATAATAATAATAATAATAATAATAATAATAATAATAATAATAATAATAATAATAAAAAAATAATAATAATAATAATGTGTTCATTATATATTATCATATTATTAACTAGTGAAAAGAAGTGTACTTTGAAGTATAAGTATAAAATATAATGTATATATTATTTATTTTGTTAGCTTACAAAATAAGATTCGTTTCTTTCCGCGTATAATAATATCTACGTTAATATCAATTTTATATTTATCCCGACCAAACTTCGTGTAGTATATATTTTTAAAATAATACAAAAGAAATGTTATGCTTATTATTAAAAAAAAAATGTTTTGTTAAAAAATAAAAGTACGATAGACGTATTCAAAAGACGTGAACGCGTAACGTAATATTATTAATATTAAATATTATAATGATTAATGTGGTAAATTTTTTTCTTTTTCTTTTTTCTTTTTTTTTTTTTTTAACTATTATTCAAAAATTTTATCTAATTCGACACGATATCACTAAACATAATATCATTAATATAATCTGCGATATCACGTTATATCTTATTAATTAATTATTTTAAGTACTATAATATATTAATCGCGTTTCTAGAAAATATTTCCGATGCGGCGTTTATGTTGCGTTTTCATATTTTATATTAATTGTTTTCTCTAAAAATCGTAAACGTTTATTTTAACAAAAGTTTATAAGTGCACTTACACATTTATTTTCTATTCCGAGTAAAACGTTTTATTTATTTTTTATCACACCATAAAATACATCATTATGAGTTATATTATGAGTAATTTAATATTGAATTCAATTCTTGTGTGTGTGTATAAGGAAAGCACGAAAATATGTTATTCTATATAACTTTAAATAAATAATATTTTTATTTTCGTAGAATTTTCATATTATTTTTATACGAATTAAATTGATCGTTTTCTGGAACGACGATGACACATTGTATAGTAAAGTAACCGTACAATTATATGCGACAAAACTATAACCGTTCATTGAAAAGAGGACTTAACACATATTCTGTCGTTACGCTATAAAACTAAATTACAAAATGATTATGGTCGAGTGTAATTTTTATCTATAATAAATGAGACTGAAAATGTAATCTAAGATTATTATTTTTGTTCGTATTTCATCCGTTTTATTTAATAAAAATATAATAATGTACCTACGCCCATATTAGCATACGATATTACGCGATTATTTATTAGATCAGAATGGTCTTATTTCGTACGGAATAGAATTTAATTTTTACCGATTTTCAAGTCAAATGTACACAAAAATATTATTTATAATTAAGTTTAAGACCTGTGAAATAACGTAACGCAGATTATTGAGATATTAAATTTACCCTTATAATTTGTTAAATTCGTTCGAATAATAATTTTTATAATTATTATTATTCGTTTTTGTAACGTTGTGTGCGTGTTTATATTTAAGTTGATTTTGCCAAATGATGGTCACGACGAGACATTATAGATTTACGACTTACAGTTGTTTTTCCTGAAATTCTGTCGACGGACATTATGTCGCCAGCCACCGTTAGCACAGTTACCCGGTCGGGCGTGTCAATATTGTACCAGACACAAGCTCCTTGTCGACCCTGTGCCACGACTACATCGCTGCCAATCACCCACTGTTCACCGAAAACACACAATACAACCACTGGTTAGAAATGGATTCAGCTGAGTCATTAATGGTTTTATAATATAATAAAACGGTTATTTGTGTTTAAGTGAATTTGTACTCGGTTAGTATACTTTTTTATATATAGCGGAAAACTCAAATATGATTTTTACCGTAAATCAAAAAATATTAACTCTCCTTAAGGTTTTGTTGTATTAAATATAAGTATAAAGTACGAGTACTTCGAGTTCGGGGCAAGTGAATTTGTATGCAATAAATTAATTAAAACACGACCTCTGCAAATAAAAATCGAGTTCGAGTGCGTTCGGTTCGAGTTAACGAAAAGAAAAAAAAAAAATTTTATGATATTGAAGTGATTATTATATACGATTGAACCGATCAGTATTTAAATGTTATTTCATCAAATGATAGCTAGGAATTTAAAATTTGTATCGTTGTGTAAGATCATTAAATGAATTAAATTAAAAAAATTCGGGATACTGTTATCGAAATGATAATGTGATCACGAAACGATAGCGTTACATTATAATTAAGATTTGAATACCATGATAAACCATCGCATTCAAAAAGAACGATTCTAAGCGAAGTTCAGTCAGATGTACCGATAACAAATTAGTTAATAATATCATGATACATTAAAAATAAAAATATCCCATATCTAGATTTAAGCGAGTCAGAAATTTTTAAGTTTTTACGACTAATATTTTTTAGTTATCATAAAATGTGTAATACCAAAATCGTTAAAATTAAAATATTCTTATTATAATTTTTTCATTTATTTTTTTTATCAATATTATAAAAAAAAAAAACTATTGAGAAATTCAAAAAATAACTTGAATTAAGTACTAACTAACTAGATGGAATTCTCTACCCTTAAACATACCCTTTTGTGATAATCGGACCATTATTTTACCAAAAAAAAAAAAATTATAAAAAATACACATCATTGTAAAACCAATAAAAAAATTTTCGCTTCGCTCAGAATTTAATATTTTTTAATATTATTTATTTAAAATGTGAAAGACAAGCAAAAGAAAAAAAATGGAATATTGGAAACATCGTACAATAAATATTACACGCATTATTATATTTTTCTCGTAAGATTTCACCATCTTAAATAATAACATTTTATATTATTGTTTATCAATTATTTTTATTTTACGTTTTAAATTTCAAATTATTTGTTTCTAACAATTAAATATTGGCTTGGAATATATATGAAATATCATAAAACAATTTTTTAACGCACTTGTACAAAAGAGCATCCGTTTAATAATATTTCTTTATGACCACTCCGCGTGTCTAAAAGTGTTAAGGTCGAAATTTTATCTCGATATAATAACTTATGTCCAGTTTCGTTTAATTCGAGCCAATCAATTTTTGAACCATGTCCGATTTGCAGATCAATCACTCCTAAAACTAAGTCCACTGAAAAATAAACGATGAGTTATTTAATTGTTAAAATTTATATTTTTAGTTATAACTATTTAGTGCTAAAAATAATAAAATACACTCATTTTATATTTTTATTTAAATTTAGTGAAATCTATTGTTATAAATCTAGAGTGAAATTTTTGTAAAAATGTATTAATGGTCTTAGAAAAATAAAAATTATTTTTTTAATACTGAGAAAATAAGAAAAATTAAACGCTTGTACTCTAATGGAATTAAATTATTTTTTTATTACACAAATAATATATTTATCGTATAATTATAAATATTAATGTATTAATATTTTCTTATCACTAATATGTTAATTATAATATATTTTAATGACAATTAATCACCATTTATAACATTCTTATATTATCTTTTCTAGAACTCTACTAGGAAGATTTTCAACTATAGAAATAATTATATAATTTTAATTTATATAGTTTTTGCACGAATTTGTGGACAAATTTATCCATTATTTAGCACAAAACTGATTTGTTTTAAAACTAATTCCTTTCGATTAGGTATCGAATAAATAAAAAAAAAAAATCATTATGTTAAGCTTATTATAATATGTTACATTGCAATCGAATAGAAATATTTATAAAATAAATTAAAATATTTTATATTATAATTGATACTTTCCAAAGTACATATCGTTTTCCATAAATGATAATATGAATTCCTCTATAAAGCTCTAACATTAGAAACACGTGTACATTTCAAAATTGATTGTATAATATTTTTATTAAATTGAAATTATTTTAAAGAATTTTACAGACACCACAGTACTAATAATTATTATTATAAAAGTTACACAAGAAACTTATAATGTATAAGATTTGAATTATGTATTTAGGTTATTAACTTTAATTTATCTTTATCTAAAAATACTATTAAAAAATTAATAACAAAGTTTAAATCAACATATTTTATTTTTAATAAAGATAAATATGTTTCATTCGATTATAAAACTTTTTTTTTTTTTTTTTTTTAAAAAAAATGAGGTTAGATTTATTTTTAAAGTATTTGTGAATTATGGACTAGTATAATAATATTGCAGCTTCATTATTATATTATTACACTATATGTAATATAAATTTATTGGTAGGAAAGTATTAATTTTTTTATATATATATTTTCGGTAGTTTTGTTAAAAATTGATTTTTTAGACAGAACATTATCGTATCAGAAAATTGTTGTTTGCGTTTAGTATTATAATAATATTATAGTTTTATGTGTATGGCACATTCCGAGTTCTTCATCCAATTTATATAAACGGTTTTACGTATAGGCAATATAATTGCATTACAACGCTTTTTTGATAAAAATGCTTGTAAATTTGATTTTATGCACTACAATGAAATAATTTATTTTATAAAGTGTTTTAATGGAACACAATTTTTTTTAATTTTCGATAATTTTTGTATTTTTATTACTCAATAAATTTTATAAGCTAAGTTATGAATTCATAGAAAAAAATTTGTTGCGTTTTTTTACAATTATTATACTAAGAAATATTGTAAAATATGTAAATAATTGTTGGTTTATGGATATTTTAATATTTAAAATAAAAAAGATTAAAAATATAATTATAATTATAATAAATAGACATTATGTGAATATTTATGCGATTTACCAGCAAAATGTTTAAACATCATAATTGGGAAATTTCGAAATTTGAGGAAAAGGTTCATAAATAATTTAAATTTTATTTTAAATTTAAGGCCTACAATAATAAAATATTTAAAAATAACAATAAAATATAATATTCAACTTTGAAAAAATATTATTTTCAATTTGTCTAAATTTATGATATTTATGGGATAAAGTAGTTTTCAGCTCTTTTATTTTATATTATATTTTATGGTTTTGAACATAAAATTTTGTAAGCCTATATTATAACTTTAGACTATCTTAAAATGAGTGTATAAAATGACGATATTTTCTTCCTTTTTTATGTATAATAGAAATAAATTTTGCTAGCTAAATTCGTACTAATAATTTAGTGTTAAAAACGTGGCAGTGGATAGTAAAATAATAATAATAATAAAAATAAAATATAATAATAATAAAATGGGGAATAGGATAATAAAACGTATTTTTCTATTACCAATACAAATTGTCTTTAAGTCCAGTAAATAGGCAAGCTTTTTGTTTTCTTCATTGGAGTTGAATTGTTTTCGTTCATTCAACCGTACACTGATTAAATGAGGATTTACAAACTCGGTTCTGAAAAAAATATATATATTATTATTATTATAAGGGCACAGGTTTAAAATCGTGGATGGCATATCTATGCGATTTTTACAGCTTAAACGACAAATCGCAAAAGGCTCTTGGGAGTACATTTCACAATATATACGTACGTGGCCAATCCCATCTAAAGATTTACTGCATTAAATAGAGTTATGAAAAATTACTTAAAACGATAATAACGTTATATTGAAAAATTTACTCGTGACAAATGTTATATTGTAGTAGTATGCAATAAATTGTTGACAAAAATATAAGAAATACGTAAGTAAAATTGCAATTAATGAATTATTTCTATTAAAAATGAATAATATTATTTTAAAAATAATAATAAATTTAATAGGAATACCTACATATATTATTATTAATATTAGGTGTACTATCTTAAATGTCCCTAACATACTTAGGTTCTCCACGAATGATAGATTATAATATTATAAGATAAGGGTAGAAAATACACTTAAAAAATCGATAATATTTGATAACAATATTCGTATAATATAATATGTTTTCATAAGAAAGTCACTAACAGGAGAGTCTTCTCATCTTCGTGTCGATATATTATTAGATGCATAAAATATAATATTTTCGATCTGCACGTTTATCGCGTGATGTTTTAAACGAACACGTTTATAAGTTGAACTGTTCTTAATATGATCAGGAATACAATAATGATGCATCTTTGGATTATAATATTATTTATCTGTATTTCGAAGACATTTTGGGCGCCAAAAATATCGTCTGATGATAATAATAATAATATCGTTTTGACTACGCGGTGTCATGTGTATATGGAAATAAATTGATAACAACGCACCAACGATAATAATAATATTATTGTATGGTTTAGTTAACGGAAAAATAAATTTAGTAACAACCATGGCATCTTCCTAAAAACCGTATATGTATATAAATTGTCCAATTAAATATCGGTTGTATACGATAATATTTTCATATACGATAAGTGTATACACGGTGTACAATGAAATATAGCACCGGGCTCTTAGCCTGATTTATTCTGTTTATATTATCTCTTTGCTAATTTGGCCATCCTCCGTTATCTTATACTACTCTTCGCTACTGCGACGTTTATACATTCGTCGCTTTCTTCGTTATATTATTTTTACCAACAAGAATTTTAGTTTTTATACTTGGTTCGTTGTTATGCTGAATATACGTATTACATTGTCGCGTATTCGTATTATATTTCTAGGGATACTCCTTTCTGGGTCAACTACTTTTTCTGTTATTACCGCAATGTCATCACTAAATCGAATCATCTATTCTTTCGCCATTTATTTTTGTTTCTAATATAACTTCTTTTCTTACCCCATTTATCTGTTTATTGCTTTTTGTACGTTGACGTTAAACAGGAATTAAGATAATGCGCACCCTTGTCTTCTTCGTTTCTCTAATTATTGTTGTTATCGCCATGCTATTTCAGTATTTTCACATCGTACACCGTAGTCCCGTTACGTTGATGACAAAAATATACACAGTGAAAATTGCATCGCGTATTTTTGTTACGACGAATGATAATGTTCGATAATATAATATAATTATATTACATTTGAATGTGATAATATTATTATAATATTTATTTTTAATCACAAACGACGACAAATTTTATCTGTTATTAACGAAATTGAAATTTTTAACAATATATTCTACGAATTAACAACACTATACAAAAATAATAAAACACGCGCGTGTCAAGCGTCTATTTCAGCGGTAATTATTTAGTTTAAATTTCGTATTGTTTGTAATTTAATATATATATATGTATAAAGGTATTATCATTTAAATATAGTTTTTTAAAACGAATTATTTTACAAAAATTGATTAATTATTCTAATTTAAAATTAATAAAAGTGTTGTTTCTAAAAAGTTTATTATAATATACAGTTTGAATGCTGTTATCCGAATTTTTTTAAATCCGAAAAGTTTAAAATTTGGTAAATGAATATTAAAATCGAATCCGTACAATATTATATTACGTTCAATCATTGGTAATAAATAATAGTAAATTTAATTTTTTTAATTAAATAAATTACAAATTTTATCATTTTTATTGATAATACGATTAAAATTAAGTTATCTGAATTTTATTTAATATTTTTATGCGTATTTATTGAAAAATAGAATCATAATTTTTTTTTTTTTTAATATTAGGTAAAGAAATGTATAAATAATATAAACTCATTTTGTGTACATAAACAATAAAAATAATATTATACGAGTTACCGGTGTTTTACAAATATTACATAAAATTGTTATGGAGGACATTAAAAAAAAAGGCATGTGAATGAATTAATTTTTCTCTCTTCTGTAGAGTTCGTAATACAATTTCGAGTGTGTTTTATTTATGATAATAAAATGATTTACATACTTAATATGCGTGTAAGTTTATTTTAACATATTTTATTTTTATACAATAACCGCAGTTTTCAGTAAAATATTAAAATTTTGTATGCTAATAAAAATTATCTAAAATATAATATTTATATAATGTATTATTGTAATAATAATAATAATGTAATATGGATTTTTATTATTTATTTTATTATCCTAACACCTACTCAATTTAATGTTTCACTGACTTCATGCGTTATTATAATAATGTCGTGATTAAATTGAATCCAATTCACTTTAAGGTTTTTATGTTCAAATTAAATTTTAGATAAATATAACGTTGAAATTCTTTCATACAATTTGTATCTTGTAGTAATCTAATAATTAATATAGAATATAATAAAATTATTATAATTGGTAAAATTATTATTATTTTAAAACATTTAAAAACGTATTCTAAACGAATTGTTATTCGAGTTTCATTTAAACGTGTCTTATATTAGAAAATAATGATAACATTATAATATTATATTTTGTCTTTTATAAAAATTACGATAAATTTGCATAAATGAAGGTAAAAATCATTGTTTGTTTTATTAAGAATCGTTATTACAATATTAATCATCGCTACACAATTTCTTTAAAATAATGTTATTTTATATTTCAAAATATTTTTGTACGATTAAATTTTCTCGTATTCTATGACAGATATACAATTTAGTAGTAATTTAAATTTATTTTATTTTACTTTTTTTGTATTATTTATTATTATTATTATTATTATTATTATTATTATTATTATTTTTATTATTATTATTATTATTATTATTATTATTATTATTATTATTATTATTATTATTATTATTATTATTATTATTATTATTATTATTATTATTATTATTGTGTGTTAACGGGGCATAATGAACGCAAATAATACATCCTCTATCAAAACAATTTTGTCATAATACAATCATTGTGTATATAACTAATAGTTTGCCATCCGCAGACAAAAAATATATATGTTTAACGTTAGTAAACAAAAACGATTATAATCAGTGTACGATTGTTGGCGGACACACTTTAGAAAGAAAATATATTATTTGATGTATATTACATAATAACGCATTATCGTTGGCGCAACTAGGGGAGTGCTAGAGAGGGTTGAGTACCCCCAAAAATCATTTTAGCCCTCTAAAAATGTTATTACTTTAAAATACGTATTTGTTAATAAATTATAAATATAATTTGAGATATAAAAAAATATTTATAGTAAAAAAAAAAAATTTAACCTATTTGCGCCTATGATTATTATAAATTAATATAATATACGAATATACCTAACCGAAAATAAATTATGTTATCTGGTTTGTCTTAGTTAATAATTTTTCATCTATTACATATAATTGAACTCTGTTTTCTACAATTTATTTATGTATTAACGAGTCCGAACCTATAGCTGAATGGAAAAAACGATTATTCGTATTGGTCGATTAAACGTTTCAGTATTCTCTTCCGTTAGCGTTTTTGACTAAATTACGAATTAACTAGTTTGTATTCAGGTAGTTTTTAATTTAATCGATAATCTGTAAACAAATTCTAATGTGATTTTTATTATAAGTTTTAACGAAACTAATATTCATTAATTATTATGATTATAGTTATTTTATTTTAATTTCAAATTCCATACCTAAGGATAGAACTACTAAGTTAAACTTCAAAAGAAATTTATAATTCACCTATTAAAATTTTTAGAAAAATTAAATAAATTAATTGACCGTCTTAAAATTTTAATTATTACAAACAATTTTTTTAAATAATTTTACTTTGATTTTAATAAGTACCTACAAAAAAAAAAAAAAAAAAAAATATATTAGAAAATGAAAAATGTGTCTTGTTTATAATATTATATAAAATTATTTTTTTTTAATGTGTAATAGATTCAAAATCATTGATTGGGAAAAAGCTATAGTGGAATATCCGGTATATAATTTTGCCTTATTGCTGTCTGCAGAGGCAGAGTGGAAAAGTCTTATTATAATTTTTTGTTATTCGATAATATGCTACATTCTTCATCTAATGAATATGACCTGATAAAGTCTTCCGTACGTTCCTTTTTATATATATGTATTTAAATATTGTGTTTAGACTTTAGACGCCATGTTTATAGGTATTTTATCTATCATACAAATTGTAATTAATGAATATAAATTTCCATCGGACTCGTCGTTTCTTTTGTCAGATTTTCGTAGAATAATGTGACGTCTTTCTCGTTACACTTAATTATTATTAATGCCTTCCTCCGCTTCCAATTGCGTCTACGTCGAACAATGGTTTCTTAATTAAAAATCCCAAAAGAATAAACAGAAGAAAAAGAAAAAAAAAAGGACTAACTCGACGCCTCGCCACTCAACGTTTTCTTTCTTTTTTTTTTTTTTTTATTATTTATTGTGTTTGTTTTTAAAATCATATTCGATCACTACGTACCTGACGGTCACCAATATCTGGTCGTTACCGTACTCCACGAGGGTCAATTCACCGCAGTTGAAAATCATACACACATTTGGATTTTCGAAGTAAAACTTTTCGTTTCTTTCGGAATAAGGCCATTCGACTTCGCTCAATAAATTTCTGTCCATATCACCTGTAACGTGCACACACGTTATTGAAATATTAATCATGTTTGTTAATTAAATATTAATGATTAGCCGTATTAAGTTTTTGTGTAAACGTATTATGATTCGTACTCGAAATTGTTTGAAATTGCATATTATATTGTAATGTCTGTACTGGTACACGTGTATGTATACCTATAAGTTAATTAAAGTAATAATTATGGTAAAATTCAAATATAATTTTAATCGTAGAAAAACACGAGGGATACAAAAATATTTATGAAATATTCTTTTTTTAGGTTACCTATATAATTTTTTAAAAGAATAAACATCGTTATAATAAAACTATTTAACAATCGGATATTTTTAAGGAATATTTCGTACGTATGAATATATTTTTGCAGTTTATCCTTTAATTCATGCGGTTAAACAACAATAGTTAGTTTAAAGCGTATAATGTACAAAATTAGGTATTTACGATTTTTAAATACGTATTTTTTTTTAAATTTATTAGTAATTTAGTAGAATATAACGAATAATTTTTCTTTTTTTTTTAAATAAATCAATCCGAGGATCGATTAAATATGCAGGACCACAATAATAAGGACAAGAAGAAGAAATTAAAATATAATATTTCATGTTTCGTCACAATTATTTTTTAAAAAAATAAATACATTTTTCTTTATTTTAATGCTTATAATAATCAGTTATTGGTTATAGACTTAAAATTTAATCGAATAATTTCTAAATAACGAAAATATTTTGACAAAATCAGTAATCAAAAAAGTCCAACTTTGTATTATATTAATTATTAAAATATGTCAAACCTAATAATAACGTATCTCTAGTTCGACCAATCAAATATCGATCTTCGCCCATAACTCTGACATCTTCAATTTCATGACCGTATTGTGATTTAAGTATAACACCGTTGGATGACGATTGAATATTAGAATCGTTATTGATTATCGGTTTCACTAACACTTGACTCGGACCTACATAAGTCATTTCGAATTTGTTTTTCCATACGGTTCGTCTGAAAAAAATAAAAATAAAAAACACGCATTCTAGTTCAGTAATTAGCTGAAACTTATATTATACTCGTATCTTCGTATCTGCGTCGAAAATGATTAATTAGTAACATGACATTTTATTGCGTATCCAAATTTAATATTTCGAAATCCGTAGTAATAATAATAATAATACAACTTTAATTTATCATAATCAATTATAAAACTTCCCAGGTTATTAACCTGGAAACTTATCCGTCCTATATAATATTTAATGGAATAAACTTTATCGAGGTTATTTAAAGCAATTAAAAATAATGAGGATTAAAAAAAAATTAAGTTAAAGTGAATTAAAATATAATATAATATATAGGAAAAAACAAAAGGTATTAATATCAACTTTTCATTAATGACTTTTAAAACATAAACATAAAATTAAAAAAAAAAAAAAAATGTCAAATGTAAAAATATAATAAAAGAATAAATATCGGTTTTTATAATAATTTATAGTGCAAAAAATTTATATAATTTGTATGCACTTTTTACACGAGGTTTTACAATTAATAACACGTATATTAAATAATACTTTTTAATTATTTTTTATTACTTTAGTTTGAATTTAATTTTTTTTTTTCATAAATAACAAAACGATTTATAATTATATTACTGTATAACATCTTTACTATTATATATCCATCATTCTATATTAAATTAAATACAAAATATGTCTTTCTACGAAATTTCTACGAATAATAAACGTTACGTTCATTCAGAGTCTGTAGTTTATGAAAATATTATAGGTTAGGTTAGTTTTTTCTTACTTTATAACGGATTCGAAAAGTTCTATGCCTCCGCAAAGAGTTCCACACACAATACGCGATCCGTCTCTTTTCCACGCTAACGCTGAAACCGTGTACATGTTTAGTACGTACATTTCTTTTTCTTCTTTCCACGTTAGTTTAGACGGACTCCAAGTGTACAAACGTAATCTAAGCAAATATATCAAAACGTCATCGTCCACGGAAGTAGAATAAAATATAAACGAGGGTTTTAAGCTCCAATTTAAAATACAATATAACGAAAAAATTTGACAACGGTACCTATTTATACTTTGAAATTACTTTTTTTAAAAAAAAGAAACAAGTTTCACGAATAAAATATTCGTTAATTTAACGTTTTAAAATATATTTTATTATTTAATTTCAATATAATATTATAAAAAAAAAATGCACGATTTTTTAAATATTTTTAATGACGGGAATACACTTTTTATGTGTTTCAAAATATTATATACTTACCAGTGCAAAACTATATACGACATCAAAAAACATTATCCAGTGAAGTCACGATAATATTATTAATACTATAAAAAAAGTTACAGTATATATTTCAAATTGTGGTACTAAAATTTACCTACATAAAAATTTCCTCTTCGTTTCTTATATTATATTATTTCTATATCATATAATTTAGTAAATAATGATAACAATATAATTTTACGAGGATGGCTGTTAAAAAATTTACGACTCGGGTTTGTTGTGGACGTTTATGATAAATTTTATAATAATAATAATGAATAAATTAATTCTTACAGATTATAATATTATGTACTTGAAAAATTAATCGTCTTATGTTTTGTATCAAAATATTTTTAAAACTTAAAGTACTTATATTATTTGATTTATTTACAAAACAACATAAATTTATTATTTTATTAAATTATATTAAAATTTATACCTCCGCAGATCGTTCAAAGTATAAGTACACATAATATTACGAATTATTTCGGTAATTACATATACTTACATTTATATGAGCCGTTTGCGTTCGGATTATTACATTTAAACGTGCGTATTTAAAATGTGAACTTTAAAGTTATGTCTCGTTTGTGGTTATTTATTTTTTTTTATCAGTTTTTGTTGTTTTTAAATTAAACCAACGTTTGTAATGTATATAATATTCAAAAATAACAATTTTGGTGTTACAGTGAAATTATTAGAAATGTTCCGGAATCGTTTAAACTATTTTTTGCATTAACTAAGTATTATATTATAAAAATATTATCACTCAGGAAATGGCAAATATTCAGAGGTATACTCTTATGGTGAACAGTTAAATCTAACGCTAGTATATTTTAATAATGTTAACGAATTTTCTGTTTGCGACTGAACTATATTAACAATAATACGTTATAATGTGTATAAAAGCGTTGTTATCAATATCATATTGTTATCGCGATATTGCATCTGTAATTGTCTCCGCCTCGTGTAGTAAAGTTCGTGTCATTCGGAATTTTGAAATTAATACATAATTACTCTTACACATTATAATAATATAAACACACGATTGAATAAAATTCATTTTACAGTGTAAATGTTATAAACTATCAATTAATATTCTAATAATAACAGTCGTTATATTATTATGAATTATTGTTCAATACGTTTGAGTACGCGTACGGGTACAATTTATTTTTTATACGCCATTTTGGTACCAATTTTCATTCAGAAATACGATTATATCATTTTTAACACATAAAATATTAAATACCAATAATTTTATTAAAAACGAAATAATCGATTATATTGTACCTATTATCGTATACGTTGTGAAATGTATTCTTTTCGTATAGAAATTAAACGCGATTAAACTGTACTATAATGTTATAAGAACATAGGTAACGACCGAAATGATTTCTCAAATTCTTGAAATTAGCGAATGTTAAAGTTAAGAGATAATTTAGAACTCTGCGGTTACCCCGAATATAATATATTTTAGTCTTACGTTTCAAACTCATTTATCACAAATTCACAACAATGTTAAACGAGTGTGTACGTACACGATACACGTGCTTTTTGAGTCGTGTTACTTTTGCTTAATGAGAAGTGTGTTTGCTCTTGAAAAGTTATGTTATATTATGGTATTATTATGGTACGTCTACAAATATTTACCGAATAATATTTTCTAAGGTTTTAATAAATAATAATTGAATTAAATTATTCGTTTTATTTATTTTTTTTAAAAAAAAATCAATATTTAAATAGCCGTTGCAATAGATAATAATAATAATAATAATAATAATAATAATAATAATAATAATAATAATAATAATAATAATAATAATAATAATAATAATAATAATAATAATAATA
>JAIUCT010000014.1:2976066-2992626 GCA_021307375.1 Tetraneura akinire | reverse complement strand
TTATTATTATTATTATTATTATTATTATTATTATTATTATTATTATTATTATTATTATTATTATTATTATTATTAATATTATTAATATTATTATTAAGTTTAAAAAATAAAATCAATATAAATATTTGACTTTTTAATGGAAATTTAAATATTAATCTTCAAAAACATTAAAAATAAATAATCAATGGTCACATATATGACTTAAGTCATAAATGTTTGTAATTTTATTCGTTATCGTTACATATACGACTATACAATAATACACAAATATAAAAAATTAATAATAATATTATATTTGATTATAGAGTTCGAAATGCATATTTTTTTTTTTTTTAGTACTGCATAATAATTTCATATTCACAATGGAAAATATACATACATAATATAATATTTTTGATAATAATATACGAAATCGTTATACACGTATGATAGTACAACAGTTATTAAATTGGATTAAAGTTCATAAATATTCCATACGTGCGTATATTATAATATATTATTATGTTTATATTTTAGATGTACCAAACTACCAAATGAATATTTTTCTGGACAATATTATTGGACTAATAATACACCGTAAAATTAAATACGTTTAACGACCATTGGAGGGTGTGTTTTTTTTTAAATTTTAAATTTTAAAAATTTCGTTCGTATAAATTCGGTACAATTTTATACGATATTATGCGCATTCCTCTTATTAAAACAACACAATATTTCAAATATGAATTATAGTAAAAAAAAAAAAATAATAACTTTTAGTATTACGAAATTTTAAAATAACCGCAGTTAATAAAATTACACATACGTATTTTTATAAACATGTATTTTATAATATATTATGTATGTACGGCCATTAGTACATAAACTTTATTACTGTTTTAAAAAAATATTTTATGTTTTTGAATTTAATATTTAATAAAAAAAAAAAAAATTAGTTTTATACAAAAATATTATTCATTAAAAAAATAAAATATGTATAACATACGCGTACATACCGCTAAAATTTTAATATAGTAAAATATATAAAAAAAAAAGGATTTAACATTTAAATTATAACGTAAAAATATTCATATTCATATTCATATTCATATTATTATTTTTTTTTTTTTTAGAATAATTTATTAAAATAATTTGTGAATAATAATATTTAGATAACGAGGTTATGTCAAAATTTTATAATTGGTACATAGGTAATTTTAAATATTATCCTATTATTACGTTGTATTCAATATATGTTATGTAGCATACAAAATAAATGATATATAGTTAATTTGTAATTTTTGAACTAGTTAATATCGTATCAATGTGCGTCTAATTTATTATTATAACGTGCCAATAATGATATCCTGTAATATTTCATTTTTGTACACTATTTCATATTTATTTTATCGCGAGTCCCATCATCGTAATACAAATAAATATAAATTAATAAAATTAATGGTGTATAATTTATGTAAAGGGTGTATTTTTTTAGTGATAACACCAAAACTTGTAATGTAGACAATAATATTTTTTTATACAATATTACAATTTTTTTTTAGTTTATTTATATTTTTTCATTTTTACGAATTAAAATATAAAAAAATCGTATATACAGACAGTTTTCTAGACTTTTTACTAATTAATGCAATGTGTCAACAAAATGTTAAAATTTTTCAGTACACTTTTTTTTTAAAAATTATTAATAAGTTTATGGATTATGATATTACTCTTATTATAAGGTACCTACACTTGTTTAAAAAAGACGTTTGATAAAAAATTTATAAAATAATTTTTTATTTTTTAAATTACATTATATTTAAAAATAGCTAATTTAAAGAGTAGATTTCTATAAAAATTTTCATTGGTCGATTTCCTAGTTAGTTACATTGAGATGGTAGTTTTTAGAAATTTAATATATTAATATAATGACATTCAAAATGAATATTATTAATATCGAAAATACTCTCAAGTGATAACACAATTGTATAGCTGCAAAAAATAGATAATATAATTGAGGACGAATCACTTAGGTAGTAATAGTATCATAAATTATATATATAATAATTATTATTAAATAATTTTGCATTCCACGATATTGATTAATTAATTATAATTTAATTAATTAATTAATTAATTACAATAACATCACTTTCCAACTAAACTGGATGAAACTAGAAAATCGACGTATCAACGAGTTTTCATAAAAATTTACACTTTAATTAGGTTATTTTCAAATATTACATTCTTTAAAAAATGAAGTTATTTTTTTAATAACGACGTCATTAAAAAATACACGTATAACATTATAATATACAAAATTAATTAATTAATTAATTAATAATAATAATAATAATAATAATAATAATAATAAAAAGGCATTCACAATTTTATTTATTCGCTTAGACATTAAAATAATTAGTAAATAAATCTAGAGATATTCTTTACTCATATATTTTATAGTTTTCATTCCATGGCTCCTTTTTGACAAAATGTTTTTACACCACAACTAAACTAACCCACCTACGTTTTACTCTCGACTATAATAATAAGGTGGAAGATTTCCCTCGGGATAAGTATATAAAAAAAAAAAAAAAAAAAAAAAAAAAAACGTACTATATAATTTTATAACGCTGAATGATAAAATTGTGGTAAAAATTGCGATATTTAAGAAAATAATACTTGGAATATCGTTAAATTTTAATTTGTACGATTGCGTATTTATATAAATCGATCACTATTATATAAATCGAGATAATATTATGTAAGGCGTACATCGTACATACAAAATATAATATGATAAGGAACGCATTATTGATTTGGGTGAACTGGGAAAATCGTAAATCCAACGGTTTCGGTTTGCAAAATTAATCCGGCCTTAAGACGCTTTTACGACTTGTACAGGTTAATTAATAATAATATTTCGTAAGTATGTATATGGTTTTAATATCAGTAGAATAGAAAAGTGATAGTATAGATGATAGTTTGTCCGTTTTTATATTATTATTGACTTTTTTTTTTTTATCATTCAATTAGAAATTGAACGCGCGAAGATAAATAATAATAGCCCACGAATTCGCTTACTTGGACGCTAGTGACACGACGTATGAACCGGTGGCGTAAAGGGTTTGAGATTTATTGGATTTGCAGTGGGCAGCCCGTATCTTGCCGTCTAATTGCCCGTAAATTATCGGTCCCTCAGACATCCACAGCACACAGGTCACCGGAGACTGCGTGCCGAATTTATTGCATATCGCCTTTTTGGCTCCCCTGTAATTTGGATTTTATACACAAACGGTATACGCTCATACAGGATGTTCAACAAGTACTCGCGCATATGCGATTTCCGTCGATTAATCGGGAATTATAAGCAAATTCGGATTCGCGACGATTTTTATACTGAAATTCGTATATAGGTACAATGCATTTGATTGCGTATATAACGCTGTAATAGAAGTCGTTCGACCGAAATATCGGAATTTGAAAATTGCCGTCAGGCTTCGGAGGAAAAAATAGCATTATTGTCGTGCGTTTTATGAACATCCTGTATAATATGTATAACGCGTACAGGTATATAAAAATGCATACGTGTATGTATTCGCTCGCGGAATTAACAAGATTATTTCCCAAACGCGTATTATATGAATACGCAGTATAATATATTAGGTATATTATACATAGTAAAACAACGATTTCACATTAATTATATACACGAGAAACGGCCTTTTTTCTGTAACTTACCAACTGTCGCCGATTTTGTACACAAACACCATGTTGTCCGTCTGTCCCACGGCTATTTTCGTCGAGTCCGGAGAAAACGCCAAGCCTTTTACTGTATAACTTTTTCGTCCGGCCTGCAATGTTTTTTTTTTTTAAAAATAAAATAATATAACTAAAAAAAAAAAAACATTATAATCACTCGAAAAAAAAAAGCGAATTGTTATAAATATAATTTAGGTAGGTATCTGTAAAATTAAACGCCAGATCTTATAATATTATTATTATAATAAAATCGTATTTCGCGGGGGGAGGAAATTATATTTAAAAAAAAAATAATAATAACGTATTATTATACACCGTGTATAAATGACGTTTGGATATAACCGACGGGGGACCGAAACGTACGAAATTGGTATACATTCTAAATTTTTTCCATCGTGATAAAACGCTTTATGGCGTGTATATAATATTATGTACGCGAAATAAAATAAATTGCCCCAGTGTATATACTATACGAGACGATTGTATACATATATTACATAAATAGCATTACGAGTAATCTGAGAATAAATCAAATTTTATATGTATGTGATGTATATACACCGAAATAAGATATTCCACGTTAGTCTTCGGGAAAAAAAAAGATACAATTTCATTAGAAACCGAACGGATTCAATTGGCCAAATTCATTTTTGAACAGAACACAGCCCCGAACAAAGAGATATATATTAATTGTATTAAGAACAACAATGTTATTCTATATTGTTTATGCGCATTGCTATATACACACATTATACAGAGAGTTTCGAGTTATATTAGTTTAATAAAACTGTAATTAAATTACAACATTCGGAGGACCAATATCCTCCGGGGATTTTCTTATTTAGGTCTTTCGTCTAGACGCCGCTGTGCGTGTATACAGAAAGACAACGCGCAATACGCCAAATATAAATAATAACCGATAATATAATAATCATCAAGTCGATTTTTGAAGAACACTACCTATACAAAATTGTATACAAATATATGGCGCAAAAATATTATTTTTACCTCGCCAAAACTATTTTTATTTCCCCCCCTCCATCTATAGTAGGTATCTAAATAAATAAATAATATTTTTAAACGTTTAAAATTTACACACGAGTAATAATGAAAAACATATTTTGATGTTTGTTTTTTTTTTTTTTTTTTTTAAGTTCGCTTGTATACGGTTTTTATATACCTATTGCAGATACCAATCGCACGTTTATCCCTTTTTATAATATTATACGAATGAAATCGAAAAATATTAAATTTCCCATTTATAATAAAATAATAATAATAATAATATTTTTGTTTTTGTGAAAAAAAATTTCCCGGTATATAAACAGTATAGGTACGGTAATATTTTTCGTTTAACGCGTAATCCCGTACGCGGTAATATTTACTAAAAGTTTGAAAATTTCTTGACGGATATAGATATTATTATTCTTACGGAACGAATTAATGGAAATTTCGGTTTCATAAACCAAGATAGAGTTGTATATATTCAAAGTAATTTACTTTACTTGTTTTTGTAATCTAGATTTATGCTCGTTGCGGCTTAAACCGTACACTGTTTTTATTTATTCGGATAAATGAGGATTATCATAAAATAACTAAATCACGTCCACTCGAAATTATTTATTATATAGTGCGATTGTTTCCACAATAGACAAAACTCGTATTATAATTATTAAAATATATTACGCAATACAATACATCATTAGTAAAAATAATATTTTCATTTATAAATCCCCATGCCGAATAAAATAAAATATTTTTACCGTAACGTTACTACATCAATTTATTAAAATGTCACGTAAGATTAGGGATGAATTCGCGTGATATTATAAATCATTTTTTTTTTCCATATATATTATCAATGATGATAAGATATTTAAAAAAAAAAAAAAAATAGAAAAAATTACCGATTAAAAAACAAAATTTATAATCTACGAAACAATTCGCGGCGTTGTGATAAATTCCAAGCTTACGATAACGGACAATATTTACAGTGTTAAATATTTTGCGACGTTTTAAAAATATAATTTGTATATTTTTAAACGAAATTTGCGCGCGTTTCAATTAAATTAAATTAAACGTTTCCTCGAGTGTCCACTAAAAATATTATATTTTTGCATAAAAAAAAAAACCACAAATTTCATAATATCGTTCCGGTTAAAAATGTTTTAACGCGATTTAACGTACTTAGTTATTTCTTATTAAACGGTTAATAATATTTTGATATTTAATCGATCTGTCTTTAAGTGTCTATATAATATGTAAGCGATAGGATGACGTTAAGTCGACAATACAATATTATATACAGATATCGCAGTAGAAGTAAATTGCGGAATGACGATGACGTAAATATGATATAGTCACTTTGAAAGTTTAACGGTCGTACGTATTATATCTGTGACTGGCGTCGTGCACGAGGTCGCTTTTTTTCGTTCTTTTATTATAATAATAAAATACTCCTTCGGGGTCGTGTCATTTGGAAAAGGCGAAAAATTCCCATATTTTTTTTTTTTATTTATTTTATGTCATCACGTTTTATGTTTTTTTTTTTTTTTTTTTTTTTTTTTTTGTTATATCATTTATCAATACACTCACTGTATTATAATGATAATATAATAAAGATTTTGGGCGTGAGACCGAACAACGGTAAGATTCGATTAGACGGATAGATAAAAAAAAAAAACAAATAAAAAATAAACCAACTCGAACGATGAGCGTGCGGAGGTTAAAGGCTATATCGTAATATAATCGGAAGTCCCGCGGTAAGGTTTTATATTATGTTATATAGTCCCCTCTAGTTCGGCTAAGCTTCACTTCCACGTCGTGTCGCGTACCCGCCTTCGGGAATTATCCCTTCAGACTTTCCGGCGACCCTGCGCACGTGATTAGTAGTCCGCTCGCGCGTTTAGATATATATACATATTATATATTATTAAGAACGGCGTTCCTCCGGTCCTCACTCACCCCGTGTTCGGCGGCCTTTGTGGGAAACTTGTCCCTTTTCACGCCGGATTCGTCGAACAGCAACACCACCCGGTCGTTGTTGCACACGGCCAACTTTTGGTTGTTCGGCGACCACGTGGCTGCCAACACTCTGCTCTGTCCGTCCTAACACACGCAACAAGACAAACGTTATACGACATTTTAAGTATAAGTAAAACAACTGTTTTTAAGGTTTATTTAAATTCCCCCATAACGTAAATAGACAGTAAATATATATGATACGGTCATAACACGGTATAAGTTGGGGTCGAGCGAAGACTTAAAAAAACAAAAAAATAACCACAAGGCGGGTTTTTATTCATTCGGACCGACCGAACAATATTATATTATTTGTACCGTTGTTTCGAATGTTATTATGCAAAATATTACGTTGTAATGACGAGGCGACTGTTTTACCGACGACGTCCACGCTCTACGTTTAATTAACATTAATAATAATATTATTTAAATATTATCGTCGTGACAGCTGGTCGCGGTCGTCCGATTTCACCACGGTCGGCCCTGCTCGTGTGAAACGGTCCGAAACCCATTATCACACCGTTTTACCGAATACACGTACAATAATAATAATAATATTGTAAATAAAATAATAATATTATTATTAGCCACATCGAGTAGCCATTTATACACGCCTCGTATTAATAATATCTGCATGTATGGCTGTTTTTGATCTCGAGCCTAACCGACACAAACCGCAAAAGACCAAACGTCATAAAGATAACGCGTCGAGGCCGTTTAATTTCATGCACGTGTATTAATATTCGTAAATATTCTTTGGATATTATACACAATAATAATAATATTATTTTCCACGTAAATACGCTTTAAAAAAAAAAAATTGTTTTATACGTACCACTATTCAGTTGTTATATATTTATTAAAATGGTATAATTTCTGGAAAACTACTCTGACGTTTTATTTTTTTTTTAAAAAAAAAAAGAATCCTCCCGTTTCGTATTTATTATATTATTGTAATTATTTTTGCGCGGACGATAGCAAATCGCGATTTATAAATTGATTTAAATTCCATTACGTTCGTTATTTTATAGAACGGTTATTTATAATTTAAATTTTTTTACGTTTGTATTATACCATATAGATATAATACAGCGTATTCTGTTGTCGTTTAGATATAGATAATAATATTATTATTATTTTGCACCTGATATAATAATTATTATTGCTACGTATCTCGTTAATTCGATTATTTTTCCCCCAGATTTATTTTTTATACGAGTATTATTAATTTTATAATATTTATATTTTATCCTTATTTTAATTTTTAATTTATAATATTATAGAAATATTATTAAAATTCATTTATTTATAATGCGACATAACCCATTTTAATTGGAAACCATAACGTACGTTGTGTTTCATTCCTTTAATATATGTATAGGTTTTTTTTTTTTTTAGATAGGTACCAGCTATATGTTAATAAATTACAAGAATCGCCAAAGTTATTGAATTTCAAATTTCAAATTTCCTATTATATCTATTTTTTCAACTTTTGGTTTATTCAGCGTACTTCAAATATGTATTTTTTCTTTTTTATGTATTTTTTATAAATTCAGAATTTTATATATATATATGTGTGTGTATATATAATGACGCAACATAAAAGAATACCTTAGATAAATAAAATATATATTTGTAATATAAACAATAACGCGAGTCTTAAATAATTTAATGGTATATTATATTTTTGGAATTTACTTCTTTTAACATTTTATTCGTAATAATAATATATATATATATATAGATATATTATAATAATCTGAGTTTTATGTTATAATTTAATGATGTATAGTTTTTTCGAATTTATTTTTGTTTAACCTTATTGCGATAATAATAAAACTAGACCATAGTTGACATTTGTATAATAATACGGTTTTCATATTTTAATTTTGTTATCATTCCAAATCATCGTGTTAAAAAGAAAAGAAATATTAAAACAATACATTCATTATTAGACAAAAAAAAAAAAAAAAAAAAACTCCCGGTCGTTTAAATAATAATAATTTGACCCGAACGCGATTTAAAATAAAAATCACGAATATAACTATTATTTTTATTAAAGCAAAATAACTTATTATGCTGGTATAATTTTTGTTTGGAAAATTAGATTGCTCGTTTTTTATATAAAAGAGCGAGAAAAATAAAAAAATACAGTCGTTATCGAACTCGATTTTTATATTTTTATTATACGCGAAATAAAAATCATAAATGTTATTTAAGATATTTTAATATTAAATAATTAATGGGGGAAAAAGCACTTCGAAAAATATATTTAAATACATCTTACATAATATATATACAGTCACTAAACATTCATTATAAATCTTGAATTTAAATTCAAATTTTTTGATAATTTGGATATCGTAATTGTTTTAAAATAAATTGAATAAAAAAATTGATGACTACCGAATACTTGGAAATAAAACGTTAATAATAATTATTACATGGAAACAATATGAAATCACCAAACCACTGAGATTATAATAAATATTATTATTATTATTATTATTATTATTATTATTATTATTATTATTATTATTATTATTATTATTATTATTGTATTTATATTTAAATATCGATATAATATAAATCAAAAAATTTTCAAAAGAATAATATTATAATAAATACTTTCAGCGTTTTACGAATAAATGGTGAAAATTAAATAAACAAACGATTTTAATCTTGTTTTTCATAACAATGGCATTGCGAAAATGCAGAATGATTTGACTTTACTGTGTATTATTAAAATTATCACACTGTTCAAAGAGAAAAGCGTATATTATAATATATAACTTCCTAATGTGGAAAATAAAAACGAAATACACTGTTTTGCATAATCAAATATTCTCGAGAAAAAAAAAATAAAAGAAAAAAAAAACATTTTATTTGTCAAACGAAATTATTCGCAGCCGGCGGCGGCGTTACTATATAACATTAAAATTTTGTCTACTCGGACGCGAAGCTCCGTCGTATTTTATACGCCCTGCAGTCCTCGCGATCCGACACAACAAGAATGTAATGAATACGTGTCACTCTTGTGTTTTTAAAATGAATATTTCCACATTATACACGCCGTATAGTTGACATCGATGAAATTTTCAACGCGTGTTCCTTTCGTCCTGAGCGTTATATTATATTTTATATTTTACCTACCAGCCCGCCCTAACTCTATAACAATATTATAATATTTATTCTAATAAGGCGTTATAATATAAATATCCGAAGGGGTCTCTAATTTTAGAGATACGGTCTTATCGTCCCGAGTTATTTTTGGTTCCTCCATTAACGAGGGTTATTGTGTGGGGTTGATAATAACACCGAATAAGATTTTGATTTCAGAACAACAACAACTTTTGCCCTAACATTGAATAAGGAGAATACGAGATAAGGACAAACCATCAAAGGAGATCCAATAAGATCTAAAAATCGTGACTATTATTTGTGTGTTAAAAAGTAGTAAATCGAGCTGGGCTGGACACGTATTCGGAGATTCGGACAAGTCGTAGAAACTTGGAAACCGAGCGTGAAAAGACCAAGAGAGGACGTGCCGAACAAAGACGGAACGATTTGAGTCGACAAAGACTTAGAGGTACTTGGAATTGAGAACGTAGCGGATCTGTCAAAGGGGACAGAGATCAATGGAGACGAATTGTTGTTGCGGCGAAGGGCCCAAATGGTTTGTAAAACGTGGAAAAAAATAAAATAAAAATTTACGTATGCATAATATAGAGTGCACCCTCGTGTACTCACCTCGATCTGTTGTGTCAGCGACTGCAAATGTTTCAACTTCATCGCGAGAACATAATATTATTATTATTATTATTATCGTAATACGTTTTATTATTTTAAATTTACGATAATAATAATATTGTTATGTTATTATTATATTATACGTTATGATATATCGGAAATATCGTAAAATATCGACGATGCACACGCCGGGGTGAACCCGTATCGAGTCTACTACGTTGCGTATACGCGGTTTGTTGTGACACAGAAATCGGTCTCCATGACGACTATAATATAATATTAAATAATACGAATATTATAATATGATACGCGTTATGCACGGACTATGTGTGTACCTACTCTATCTATACACTCGATGGGATGTGGTGATGGCGTAGGGAAAAATAAGATTTCCAGGAGAAACCTAGTGAAATCGTTGTAATTGAAGCGATACGTCGATTTGGCGGTTTTGAATTGTATAGGTACCTGTTTATAGAAACGATATTATGACATTTAGTTTTCTGTAAATATAATATTATATAAATATAAAAATGCGTTTTTATCGAGGACCATATTATTATATTATTACCTACTTGACAATCGGAAGTCAAAAAAAGAAAAAACCCTACGTCATTTCAGAGTCCTGCAGCTATACGTCTTCAGTTCTTCGTGATCTTTCGATCGCGTATAAACTCGTATACGATGGGTACGTCGATAAAGTAACAACTTTTTTTCATTTTTCATTTTATTTATTCTTACATAACATACGGATAAATATAATATATATATTTATGCCAATGTGAAATCGGCGTGTGTCTGTTGAAAATATTATTATATAATATTTTGTTTCGATGAAAACGCATTTACCGTTAAGCTTTTTTCGTTCGCGGAGTTCGTCGAGGATAAGCACCTTTCGATTAAGGAAAAAAATTATAAAATAAACATATTTTATTTTTTTGTACATTAAAATCTACTCCGCAGGGTTTATATTATATACGTACGCGCAGATATTATTACTCGGTATATACACTCAAACGAAATGGAAAACCTATATCGTTCCACGAATGTGTATAATATTATGATGATTTTTTTCATTTTAAACCAATAAAAAATAAAAAAAATAAATGAGCAATGTTTAGATACAGTATGTTCCGATTTACAGTATGTTATTTTAAAATAACAAAATATATTTCTTTCCCATTTTTAAGACTAATATTAATATATTTATTATATATTTATTCTAAATAAAACAAATAGAGAGAAATAATGTTATATGTACAAAAAATTTAATTTTTACTAAGAAATAATAGTTTCAATATCAGTTTTTGAATAAAATTCGATATTCGAATGATTTTTGTATGATGTTTTTATTTTTTAAAGAAAACATTATATTGTTCCTTTATTTTTTTTTATGTATTCCTATTATATTATCGATTAATATTTTAATAATTATAAATTAAATAATTTATATAATAAATCGTCTCAATTTATAAAGTTATATTTTCAATATTATAATTTATAACGGCATAAATCAAAATCTTGTAGTCATAAATAAAGTATTAAAAAAATGTTTATATTATATATAATTTTTTAAAAATATATTACAAAAATATAAAATGTCCTTAGTACTTATACATCAGTGTATAAATAAAATGGAATATTCCAAATTAAAATATTAAATTAAATGTAAATATTCAATTGACTTTTTTTTTTCAAGTTGTTTTTGATCGAACCAATTGTAAATAATAAATATGTATATTTAAAAAAAAAAAACGTTGTATTCAATTATTATTGTTTGTATAAAAATAACACTTTAATCTCTACTATAAAATATAATTTTAAATCTCAAAAGTTTAACAACAATTAAATTTTAATATAATTTATTGTCTAAAATTTAATTTACGTACCTATTATTATATATTCATTGACTAAAATCGACAAATTAAAATTTACGTACCAAGTTTATGTATGACCTTAAGGTTTAATTTAAATTATTTTTTGTTTATTTTACAGTCCAACGAACATATTAATTTTGGGTATTTATATAATAATAATGTTATAATAAATAATAAATTACGTAATCAACATTATTAATATTGTATATATTAAATTTCTTGGTAAAAATTTTAAAATTTAAAATTACACGTCATTAATAGTAAAATATTTAAAAACAAATGTTGATATTTCACCTTCTCGAATTTTCGTACGTATAACGTTGAAATTAATAATTTACGACTTAATTTTTTATTTATATAAAATATGACGTATAAAATGTACGTTATACGTTTTGATTTTCACAACACTGCATATTAGCCGAATATAAACTGCAATGACGTTCGTAACGTTTTAAATTAAATCGTCTCGTCTAAATATTATTTTTTAATTTTGGATCGAGCCATGTATATAATGGTAATTTGATTTATAAATTAATATTTCTCCTTGAGTATAATTTTTAGAATTTTAGAATTTTTAATATCCAATACTTTATATATGACATGAATTATAATATCGAATAAATCATATTTTAATAGGGAAACTCGTATAAACAGATTTATCTATTATTATAATATTATTATCATTATTTTAGGTTTTAGTTCCGGGTTGTTATTCATAACGATTGGAAAATGGCCAACCCGAGGACTAGACATATCGATGATTCTCTGTCGTTTTTAAATGCACCGATAGGCTTTCCTTAATACGGCCAATACGCGCGTAACGGACCGCATCGCGAGAGGTAAATATAGAATTGGACCGAAGTCAACGAAAATCGTTTTCCTCCGAACGTGCATAACTCGATTACGACCGTTTTAACTGTTCGAAATCGTGTATATTATTGTAGCCAGCTACTGAAGTCCATTCTTGTACACCTGGACGGATGTTCCAAAGTCCGGGCTGGTCTGTCCGATTCGCTCTTTGTTTTAACACGGTCGGAATTATACGAGTTATGGAATAAGGTTCCCAGCGACGTGAATTTACTATCCGTTTTGACGTCTTTTCGTTTAGGTAAAATAAATATCGAACGCTTAAAAAGTATTATTTATTACTTAACTAAGTACTTATTATTATTTAGCGAATATACTTAAAATAATATTATAAAAAATATATTTTTCGATAACTTTTCATTATTATTATTATTATTTATTTTAAAAATTAATTTTATAATAATATTTTAAATAAATGATTCGTCGTTTCGATAACGTGCCGATTTTCAAATATTTCTAAATATCTATTATATAGATCAAACGAATTATCGACCTAATCTAACCGCGGTATTAAACGAAATATATTAGCTAAACGTATTAGGTATTAATAAAAATCAATAAGATAAGATAAGATTTAAAAGCTGACCTATCAAAATATTGATACAGAATTTTCTATAGTTTAACGCGCCACTGCATGAATTAAATTAAACTATTTAAAGTTTAAATGATAATATAATCCTTATGCTAAATTCTTGTAATAAAAAAAAAATGTAAAAATATTTAGGTATACATAATAATAAAACACAACTCATACTGTGTCATAAAATATTAGAATATAACATTTATATTTTAATACTAGTTTAGTATAGATATAGGTCCTATCTTAATATTATTATTTTTTTAATAATCAAATTATCTGGAAAAATTAAAATTATAATTAAAATAATAAGCAGGAGTTAACTAATGACTAATGAGTATTAATAATGTTAGGTATTAAAATAGAAATATAAAATTATTACTTGTTTGTCCCTCCATAAAAGTTATAAATAAAGATAAATATTATAAATACACACTAGTATATTGATGCTCTTTAGACCTGTATCCCTTCTACTAAAGTACCTATCAGCTGTTATTTTAATTTAATTTAATTAAAAAATATATATATACAAGTATATCAACATATTCATATACAATATAATATTTCAATTAAAATGATTTTTTTAACAACAATTTTGAAAAAAAAAAAAACAAATATAGGTAACACAAACTAAAGTTGTTTACCTACAGAATAACATTGAAAATATTTGGTTTTAATTTAATCAAATGTAATTAATTTAAAACGATGTAATACTAAAAAATAAATATTGTTCGTGCTATTGTAAAATGCCATAAAATAACATGTCACTTTATAATAATTAGAATATAAAAATTGTAATAATAATTTAAAAAATGACTAAAAAATAATACTAGTTTATCATTATAATATGAAATATATTATATAGGTATAAAAAATACTAAGTTAAATCATAACAATCGTTTTTATATCTTATTAATAATATTATATTAATATTAATACAAATTATAATTAAAATATGATGATCGTGTTTATACGAGACTGAAAGGAAACTTTTCCGAATATTTTAAATATTTTGTTTTTTTACAAATTTTTCTATTATTAAGTATTTTTAAAAATATTTTTATAACTAACATATTATATATTATTTAGTTCCAAAAAATACTTTTCTTAATAGAATTACATTTCTTTTTTTTTTTTTTAATTCAATAAATCAAATCTTCTACTTTAATTTTAATAATCTTATTATTTTTATTAGCATTATACATAATGAATATAACATTATTTAAATGATGAAATAATATTTATCAGCGATTCAAGCGTAAAATATAGAAATTAAATTTATAACTGGGGGATATCTTATAAAAAATTTTTATAGCGCAGCTATTTCACTTCACTAAATTTAAATACTTATGAATAAAAAGTTTTCTGTCCAATATTGTATGTTTATGAATTATAATATTAAAAAAAAGTTAAATTAAATTAAATTTTTTTTTTTTTTTTTTTGTTTTATATAATTTAGTTCATTATAATTATAAAAGGACATAATATAAAGTGTTCCGCATCCCTTAACTAATTGTAAAATTTCCGTAAAATATATATCGATTCTTAAACGTCGTTTTTTCTAAAAAATTATTAGTTAAGCAACGGATATTAATATTGCCGTTGTAATTTTTTAATTTAGGCGTCTTGTAAAAAATGAAAAGCATAAATTTCCGAATATTGCATTCCTCGACATATTATAATAAATATAATATTGTAGTTCGAAATATCATTTCTTTAGTAAAAAAAATTAAAAAAATGATGTAAATCATTATTACGATTCGATCAAAAAGTTGATGCATTATAAATATCATAAACTTATATTGATTAACGTTGGTATAGTTTATTTTTAGCTAATAATTATCTTATAAAATGTCATATGAAAACACGTATGTACCTATACATCAATCAACGTTTAAAATATAAATTATTTTTTTAATTTAATATAATTTAATTAAAAATTCAAATATTATTTAACATAATATGATAATAATTTCGAGTAAAAATTAATTTTATCATGAAGAATTTTAGAATGCAGAATGAATAATTCCATTTGTAATTTTTCTATAAAAATGATTATAGTTCTAAATTTTTGTAAATATACGTACACAACAATTATTATTATCGAATATTTTCTGTTTACGATAATATTGCAAATGTTGTTTAGCATTTAGCTCATCGTAAATTATAAAATAAAATAAAAGAAAAAAATTTCTAGCTTAGCTAAATTAAACGTTACTGTAATAACACGAAAAAAAAGGAGTCTGGAAACGTAGGGCAAGGGGAAAGGTGAAAATAAAGGGTTGAAGGGGGGAATGAGGTGAGTGGAGAAGTGGGAGAAGGTGGAGGAAGGGAGGTGATGGCCTCTTAAAGGTGCTCGTGTAAGACAAAGAAAATACAAATAAAGGTGAATTGTTGGATTGTGTTATTACCTTCCTTCCGGTGCCAGAAGGGCCTCGGGGTGGTAAATCCGAAAGTCTCCAAGTAACACAAAATAATCTTTCATAAATTTAAATACTATTTATGATAGAGTTATTATTTAATTCTCCTTTTTTTTTTTTTATATATAAACTTATCGATATTTATTATAACTTATATTTTGCTGATTTTTTATCTTTGTGTTATATTTATACAAGTTATTTTCTTATTTCATTTGGTAATTATACAGATTATTTCTACACTAGGTAATTATACAATTTTTTTTACGTGGTAATTATACAAATTTTCTTTTTATTATTTTAAAATTTTATA
>JAIUCT010000014.1:2963308-2976056 GCA_021307375.1 Tetraneura akinire | reverse complement strand
TATACAGGGTTTTGTTTCACTTGGTAATTATACAAATTATTTTTTTACTTGGTAATTATACAAATTTTTAACGTGGTAATTATACAAATTTTCTTTCACTAGGTAATTATACAAATTTTATTTTATATATCTTTTTTTTTACTTGGTAATTATACAAAATATACAAGTTATGTATACAAATTTTGTTATTATTTTACAATTTATTATTATTTTTTTTTTGTAATTTTTTTTATTATTTATTCATCTAAACCTAACCGAACTAGTTACCACTGGCTTTCTTGAATGGAAAAATCTAGACTGATGCAAAGCATAAAATTTATATTCGATAACTTACCCGCTGACCGCTTGTTCCACTCTACGAGATGGTGAAGTCGATATTCGAGCAATGGAAATGAAATAAAGAACACTTGAGAATTTTGATCGCAAAGATGAACTCTGATGAAAATCGGAAAGCCGTTGATGTCGAAAATGATAGCTTGTTCGGGAGCGTGCGCACACTGAAGGGGCGCGCGTTCTCGTGGGTCGTATATATGCCCTGCTGGTCAGGTCTTGGGGTGAGAATTTCAAGGTCTTTCTTAGGAGTGAGGGAATTGAAATTGAATAGTCACGTAATGTTCAGTTGTCGGAAGAGATCAAAGGGTATGTGTGGATGATGTTATAACTGTAAAATGTATTTCTGATAAATGAGGGTATTAATTGTCCGGCGGGTCCATAGGATCCTCGTCCTTGACATGGTTTTGCTTATTGTATAAATCTTTATAACGGTATTCCTAACGGGATATCTAACGGGGTTTCTAACGGTATTTTATGATGGGGTGTGTAACGGGACTATCTTGTTAATTGTTAAAAATGTGTCGGCGTTCCGATGCATCAGAGTTTGTTTATTACACAAAGTCACCAAAAAGAAATATAGATAATACATTTGAATTTTTTACATAACTGACCATATCTGTGGTCTTGTGTACTTTGATATAATATAAGATACATAATGATGTGTCCTCATATCATTACATTACTGTTAATTTTTATGTCATTATTGAACATTTTATTTTAAGTATAATTTAGGTTTTGATATTTCATAGTAGGTATACGACTATACGAGTTGCGTATTTTCCATCAAATTATTTATCGCCACGTTTAATTTTTTTTTTTTTTATACAATTCAAAATGCAAATATTATTGTACTATTAAACAAAAACCGTTATACCTTTGAATTAAATGTAATTTCGAATTAATAAATTAATATTTCAACATATATTTGTTTTTGTGGCTGTTGAAGTTATCGGCGGTTTCTTAAATATTAACAGCGATGTCATGGCAACGACGGTGGTCGTGCCGGCTGTATCAAGTCATAAGTTGGAACGTTTTAAATTTAAAGCTCGAAAAATTAAGAAAGTGATGATGTTAGGATGTGACATTAAAATTAACATTTCTCTAGTACAATTATTATTATTATTATTATTATTATTATTTTTATTATTAACAGTGTGTTATAGTGTGTTGAAATATAATTTTCGAAAACAGTCTACCGTATGTGTGTAATGGTAATTTTTTTTTCTACAGGTTGTTTATATTCCGCCTATGAAGTGCAGTACGTGTGATATTACAAGATATTAATTTTTCTGAAAACTCAATAAACACAGCAACTTGATACGTATATTGGGGCGTGAAGTGCAAATAATATTGAAACATTAACACTGTTCGCAGTACGTGATAATCGTCGGGTCGGACAAATAAATATTATTCGCCAAAGAAAAATATCAAAATATCTCTTCAATGGTAAAACGTATTCGAATAGTAAAATATAATACCGATTACCGAGTAATAATATTTTATTTTATTTAATGTATTAATTAACGCCCTTAAATAATGATGGACAATTAAACACAAAAAACAAACAAAAAAATTCCAATACGACATTGTCGCGGTATATTTGATAAGTTATCCTTCCAAACACATTTCTATATAGACGTCAATAAAGTGTTTTAATGAACGGCCGGTTTTAGTAGCAGCTGTGCAGAACATCCTCGTATACGCAGAAACGAATAAAGATGGATTTCAAGAAAAATATCTAGACGGGCGCCATCATTTCATGTGTCTGTTTTTGATGTTTTTGCTTAACAACTAACAAATACGCATCGAATTATTACTCGAAACCCTTAGGTTTCACTCTTAAGAGAATTTAAATAAATTAAAATACACAATAAATATTTAATACGATCGCGTAACGCTTTATCCGTTGGTCGATTTTCACGAGTTTAATCCCAAATACAAATCGATAATAATTCCATATTTTTCGTAAGTGATAACGTATAATGTTTTTTTTTTTTTATATTAGGTACGCAGGTGAGATATATTTCGTAATATTTTAAATTGTTAGATTTTTCAAAAGCTTATTTTCAGACAGTAGATATATTATATAATATGGGATCTGCTTTTTAATTTCATAACATATTGATTTATTTAAAACTTCAATTTCATGCTGTAGGTATACACGCCATAACCTTTATCAGATTAGTGCAGTTCGGTGTAGTATTTGTTTTCATTTTTTATTTATTTTTTTGTTAAACGATATTATAATATAAAATAATATTATATACCTAACAAAATACTTTTTGACTTTGCCCAAATACATATAATATCATATAGTTTGATCTGAAGTTAAATAAATAAATACCTATATATATATTTTTACCAATAAATATATTGACGTATATTTGTTATTTTTATTTATTTTGTATCGTTTTTTTTTTTTTTTTAATTCAAATTTAATATTACATATATCATATTATTATAATATAATATCAAAATGAAAATATTATGTATTTGTATTATGTCGAAACGTCGAATGTACATACCGTTAAAACTTATAATAGCGAAATATAAAACTTTAATTAAAACGAATAAATGTTTGTTTTTGTCGATTTCTATACATTATAAAATTTTCGTATCATTGTTGATTCTACATCATTGTTTATTTTGAATTAATAAAATACATAATATTATCATTTCATCTTTTCAATCGCACGGGTAACAATTCGCTCGTCTCCATCACCGTTGAAATTACTTTATAGTTTTTTTTACTAATTTTTATAATATTATTATAATATTTATATTACATAATTTAGTTGTTTTTTTCTTGTTTTGATTTATTTGAAATTTGCATAATATTATATATAATAAATTCGAATATATAACAATACTAGAATCATAATTTATAAGCAACGCGTCTCGCGAATTCTTATTGTGATTTTTATTTCATTTTTCGGACATTTTTCCCTGCCGGGTCAAAAGTTGCAACCACAAAGTGTTTTGTAAAATTTAAACATTTTACCCTTGAATATATTAATATTTTTTTTTTTATTTAGTAATACAATATTTTATGATAAAATAAAATAATGCAGCGCGCAGTGTTATCGAATGCAACAGAAATAATTATATGAACCTGTATTATATTATAATAATGATATGCAACGTACGTGAAGAAGTTTAATGATCAATTATTTTTAATGATTGCATTTTATGTAGGTACGTAAGTTTCGCATAAACGATTTTAGTTACAAATTACGAATATTACGTACAAATATATTCATTATACGTGTACGATTGTAAAATTGCATTTGCAATAATATTAGTCGGTATAAAGTGGAAATAATCGATTACGGTGTTATAGTTTAGGTACTTATTATAATATCGATTGTACAATAAATGCATTTCCGAGTTCTTAAATAATATTTGAATATTTCCAATGATTTTATTTTACGAGTACCGATAATAAATATAAATTAAACGTTTAATCCATGAAACGGATGTAGTTATATTACTAATTATTATTTGTTGAAAAAACGTTTAATTATTATGATATAAAATAAAGAGTAATATTGAGTCAAGTTTAAAATAATATTGTTTGACATTTAGAGTATTTTTTTGTGCAATAATATAAAAGTAATTTATTAATTAAATAACGAAGACATATTATATTATTACAAATCAAAAATCGATGATTTTTTTTTTGTATAATACATTTTTGTCTATACTTAAAACTTAATACAATAAAATATTATATTATTCTATACTACCATAAACGTTTGTAAATATTTAAGACGAAAAATGACAATTCAACGTGATAAATTACAGTATAAACTGAAAACTTGTGTTTTTTTTTTATATTATTCGCAAAGAATATTATGTGTGTCACATTTTCGGGGACATTAAATGGAAATGTAATGTTACTGTATTTTATAATAATAATAATTTATTTATTTGGGCATATTTTACTTACAGTGTATTATTGCATTTAATACGCATTGGCAATATTTTATAATTATTAATAATTACAGATATACATATAATATATTATATTATTTTAAAATTTAAATTTGTTTGTTTATGATAAATTGTGTTCTTCGAGAAGAGAAAAATGTTTCCTCGACGGTCGTTTTAACCCAAATTATCTAATATTTCATCATTCTGAGCTGACATTTACTTCGAACGCCATATTTCATTTCTTTCTCACGTTTACTTATATAGCTGGTGATTTCCCAGATATTGGATCACGCAGGGACTCGTTGGTATTAACAATGCGTTCAGCTTAGCTTTCCGAACAATGTTACATCAATTTCTTTCAACGTCTCATACATCACATTGGGGGACATTCTCTTGTTAGACAACAGGAGCGTGAAAAAAAAAATATCTTCAAAAAGTCGTAGTGAAAAAATAAAAATCATGTCCAAAATAGATATTTTTCAACGAATCAGAATGTTACTTTTTATCTTGTTTGTTGTATCCCTATTTTTTATTGTCCATTGACTTCAATTGTTCACAAAGTGTTTGTTATTGCGTCTGTCTGCCACTTCATTGCCCAGGTTTCAGAAAATCAATGCGGAATTTTGCACAATATTAATTTTAAGACACAATAAGAACCCGTGACTAATTCAGAAAATAATAAAATTGAATACAATAAGTTATTTTAATATTTATTTATTTTTATTACCTTACTTATAAAATTAATATTTTTTTTTTTAACAAATATTTTCAACGCGTTTTTATTTATATATATAAAATTACAAACTATTAATTTTTCATTTGTACATTAAGGTATATTCAAAATATAAGTTCTTTATTGACGATTACACTGACAGCGTGCTCTTTTATTAAAAAAAAAAAAATGTATCAATATAACGATAGGAAATCGTATTATTTATATTAATAAATTTATAATATTTCATTTTAGCGATGTTTATTAAATTCGACGAACGATATAATATTCAATAAAATCGAAGACAATATAATATCTCGTACCATTTGTTTCCCTTGGTTAGTTTTAAATTGCCATAATGATTCGAACGCGATTTCAAAAAGATTTGTAACTGAGAATAGTCGGAAAACACTGAGCCTCGCGCCGTTTTTTAAGACGTTTATTTGTATTTTTTTTCATTAGTGATTTTTTTTTTTTTTTTTGATTTGAAATAAATCAAGAATCAACGGAGGAATAATGTTTGACGTATAATAGACAGCAGACGGATGATATCGTGTAATTTGCTGTACATTAGAGACACAATAGACGGTGTCGTGTACAAATTGTAATTGATTAAAAAAGACAAAAGTATCGTTTAGCGTGATTCAATATTATACTCGTAGGTACCTGTTTTGTATTTTTATTCGGTATTTTCCAATAATGTCGTCGATGATGAGCTTCAATTTATCCCGAGTAGTTATTTCCTTTTGAATCGTAAGGCTTGTTATATAGGTACATAATATTGTTGACTTGCTACTGGGGTGTAGTATATTTTTATTGACCTTTTCGTTTTATTATATTTTATTTTTTATACGAAGTAATATGTTTGGAGTTGTTACGAAAAAATATTAGTAAAAACGTATTAATACCGCATTATTTATGGCGTTATAATAAATAACGTTAATTTTTTTTAAAAAAAAATAAATAAATCTGCGTTATTTTTGTTAAACGAGTATACGTGTAAAATAATGATAAATAATCTCTCGTGATTGATTATAATATTTTACTTTAACGAACGAACCTAGTCCCGAAACATAATTAATGATAAATTCTTTTAGGGGTCGAAAACTTGAAATGGATTTTACTAATGCATTTAAGCATACACGAGTTATATTATATATATATAGACAGTGATAATAAAATAATAATATAATTTGATTTGATTTCGCCTGCGTCTCCGGACTATATTATTAACTGTATATACGGTACGAATTGTTTATTCGTTTAAGTATTATTTGTCATTAATTCGGTTATTATATAATACGATATTATACTTTCTCGGTTTGTATAAGTAAATATTATACTCTCGAATTATATTCAAACGAACCGCCCCGAACGTAGCTTTTTTTTAAAAATATAATAATAAATCTCGTCGTTAAAGTCTATATTCGCTCGTATTGAAATATAAACGTTTGTAAAACGTCGTCGAGTAGTCCAGTCGGTACAAAATTAAATATTATAAATAAAATCGTAAAAATCAAAATGAAATCCGCAGCTCTTCGTGTGTATCACGTTAATAATTTAACGTAGGACATAACGCGAGAATATCATAAATAATATTATAAAGTAGGAGTACCTACAAATACGAGTTTCAACGTAACATTATAATGCCCTTGTAATAATAATAATAATTATTATTATTATTATTATTATTATTATTATGATATAATACAAAAACGTCATAAAACTCGGTCGGCGGTTTTCCGCTCTTGGGAAGGACGCGCGTCATCGTCCTCGTCCGGGGACCGCCGCCGCGCCGCGTCTTGACGACAGTTTTAAACGACTGTCTTTTTTCATTGTTGCCCGATTGGCCGCCGTCCAAAACGTTAACCAAGGTGTGTGTAAACATATCAAATTCACCGTTGCCGCCGAAGTTTAACGGCTCGTAAAATAATAATAATAATAATAATAATGATAATAATAATAATAATAATAATAATAATATATCATCCGACAAAGCGTATACCTAACCTACCGCCGTTACGACACACGCGAATATTATATCATATCGTGGTATAAATATTAATATTTCACGTTGTAATAAACTAAAATACTATTGTGTTTGTTACCGGGTGTAAAACTTTAAAACCGTACGTTCGAGCATAAAATATAAATGAACAATATAAGGAGATGATGGCCGCTTCGAGAGAATATTGTTCGCGGTAGGTACCTCTTATATTTTATTCTTGTAACCACCGGACGGACAAAACTTTATACCCGGTTTCGGGGTTAGCAAATTGAAGAAAGAACGAGAAAAAAAATTGAAAAGAAAGATAATACGTGAAGTCCCCCCACCCACGGTCTAAATTAAAAAATTTACAAAATAAAATTTTTTCCACAAATGATCATTAGAACGCTCGTTAGAAATCTTTTGTAAATTTCGTAAATAAAAATTATATACAGACATAATTATGACTCGCCAGGCACGCTACCCCAATTGAAAAAAATCTGACTTAGGGATTGGCGCCACCTAGTTGATTTGGACGCGAAACGTTTATAATATAAGTTCGTTTGAACAAAACGATTTTAAGAAGAAGACATTTTGTTTTATTATACGAAGAATAAAATTTAATTTTTTTCGTATTTTAACGCGATTCGGTCATAAAACTAATGATAATATTTTTATGATATTCTTCTCGGGTGTTCCGAAACGGCTTGTACTACGGATAAAAACGTATTTCGTACGGGTTTTCGGAATTTAAAAAAAGGGGCGAAACGGGAAAAAGAGAAAGTGTAAACTAGCTTTTTTTTTTTCAAAACTAGACTTACGCGACACTGACCTCGGGAAATTTTTATTATTTCCTTAATTCTTCGGACTTATATCGCGTATAATAATAAAAATACGATATACGTGCGGCTAATTCCAAACTTCGTTTCCTTATACACAGACAGATAAATAATAATACGATATTACAAATGTAATGTAAATGGACGAGATTCTTTTTTTCTCGACTAAATAAAAATATAAAAATAATACTCAGGAACGAGTAGTATACTCGTGTATAATATAATACGATATGCCGGGAAATAGTAAATAATCAAAATTCTCGGTTCGGTTATACGCGTAACATATTATAATGCGCCCGGGTCGTTGTTATACGTGATTTCGGAATTATAAATCTCGCCGGATCTCTTGTGTGTGTACGCTCTCGGTATCGGGTCCGTACAAAAGCGATGACTGTATTATGGCGGTGGAAAAAAAATAAATGGGGCGTGCGTTTTCTCCTGTATATTATGCGACGCGTGTGCGTGCGTGTATACGAACTTATTGGAAACGTGTCAAAGAAACTAGTGGCGGAGATCAAAGGCGATACAAACGAAAAATAATAAAATAAAATAAAATAAAATAAAAAAAAAAACCCGGTAACTTTCGAAGAGAAATCTATATGGCATATATTCATAATATATATCGCATATACGAGTATATATGAGAGGGAAAGAAAAAAAATTCTACGTATACGTTCTTGTATCATACACGCGAGAAGATTGGTCTCGGAGAGTATGATGGCGTGCTATAGAGTGTGTGTGTTTGTGTTTACGCGTACGAGTTAAAAATAGGTAAAAACTAAAAAGGTGAAAAATATTACAGGTTTTTTTTTTAAAAAAAAATACTCACTGTAAATGGGAAACAGAAAAAAAATATACAGGATATAGAGGTAAAATATTGGAATCGTCGATAGAAAAACGAATATTGTACACGTTAATATTACAATAATTATTATTAATCAAATTCAGCCCTAGTCGATGCCTATTTTAAAATATATTATATTATAGGAAACTTTGCGATGAAAAATAAATTAAAATAAGTAATATTATATGGTAATTATTACGCGAAAAACACCCTCCGGCAAAGTGTTATAACAAGTTAGAATTATTGTAAAATACCCAGTGAGAGATGAAAATAATAAACTTTAATATAACACTGGATATAAAATATTAATCGTTTACACGCATTATCTAATCATTATCTTATCTTATCAATGATATTATTATGGATGAAATATTATTTTATCGTCTAATTTACAATACGGTCGTCGTAATCCACAGGTCGTCGTATATTTTAAAATTTTAAGTTGTTCGTATAATATCATTTCGAAAAGTGAAAAAAAAATTGTAAGAAAACGATATACGTTATTATAATTAATAATTGATTAATACAAATCTATATTTTTAGCCCCGTTCCAATTGAAAAATAATATATTTACTTTTAAATAATAATATTGTTTTCTCGAAATATCGAATATCGTTCGTTTCAATAACTTTTATTAGGTGTATTATATTATACAATATTAAGGCGTATTCGTCGCTAAAATAACTTTTGATCGAATTTTCAGAATTGGAATATAATTAATTCAAATGGCCGGTACACGTAATATTAATATTATTATTATCATTCTGTGTTTCAGATTAAACTATAGTACGTTTGAGAGCAGAAAGTTATTATAAAACCAATCTTACAAACGCATTGATTACTGAAAGTATAGCGTGAAGTTTAACATAATGATGAAAATAAATCGCTATAATAATAATTTATATATTATGTTTATTTTAAATTAAGTTTTAATCGATTATTTTTGAATATAATAAAATATTCCTATTTATAAGGATTCCAATTACCTCTTTATAATATATTTTAATTTAACATTGTTTCGTGTATAATAATAATTTTAAAAGTTTTCCTTTTTTTCAATATGATATAATTATTAAAATTAATTTATAAAATCACGAGACGATATAATAATAAAATGTATATCATGATATACCTTGTACACGTATATGACCCATGTATAATATACATTTTTATTAAAAAATATTTTATTACAATGTAATCTAATAATTAAAAATTAATTTTCCTTTCATTTATGGGAAAACATAAGACTTTATCTATTATTATATAAATTAAATAAATATTTTTAGGTATTTTTTTTAAATTTAATTAATTAAAAGGATAAAAAAAATTGATTATTAAATTAGATGGAAAACGAAGAATTCTCTTTTCACTTATTTGATTGTGTTTAGTAACTGATTTAATGTATAACCACATATGGAATTTAAGATAATAGAGGAATAGAGATAATATAGTATTAAACATAGTTAATAATAATAATATTGACAAATATACCATGCCTAGAATATAACGTATTATATTATTATAAATTTATAACGTATCGTATGGAGAAGCATTGAATTATCAAAATACGATCATTATAATACGAGAAGAAGAATTTAGAATAAGTAATTTAGTATTAATTATAAATATTTATTATTAATTTTCGTAGAATTTAGTAAAATATATTATATATTACATTAGTAATCGATATTAAACGTATTATATCTCTTTTAATATTTAATAATATATTATCATATATTTTGATTTTATATTTTATAAAAAATATTATCATTTTATGTTTAACCTAACCTATTTATGGATTATTTAAGTTATTTAATAATGTGATAACAAATATTCTTATATTGAGTATATATTACGCATTAAATACGATATAGTTACGTTATTTTATATTTAATTTCACTTTACTATATTTATAATAATATGATATATTGATAATTATTTTATTACTTTACTCGGACGTTCGACTTATTTAACTATAAATAAAAATTATTTATCAGTTAAAAAACTTACTATTCTTTTTTCGTATAATAATATAATATGATTTACGGTTCTTTTTGTTTTATATATCTTAATCAATATATTAAATTGAATGCATTTTCTAATTAGTAGTTGTAAAATGAATATTTGTATAAGAAAAAAAAAATAAAAAACAGAAACATTTTAATTTATAGACGGATTTATCATAATACGATTTAATTTTTTACGTATAAATAATAAATATTATTTATTTATTCAAAAGCGTGTGCCTAGAAAACCTTTATTTTATTATTATTATTTTTTTTTTTTCTGGAAGGAGGTTTTAATTATAATATTTTATAACAACTATGCTGTGTGTAGTCAAAACAAAATATTTTTTACCAAGTAATTTACATTTTTGGAGGGTCGACTGCACGACCCAACTGTTGAAATCCTTTTTTGCGATACACGTTTGAATTTGATATGCCTATCTGTTTCCACTTTCCGTGCTTTGTATACATCACGGATTATTTTTACATTTTTAAAATATTTCAAAATTGTCATTTATTAAACACTCTAACAACTGTTATAAATAATTTGATCCGTTCGATTTATAATATTTTATAAATATAATCAATGCGTATTAAAATTTGTTACTACAAAAAATTTTTGTTTAAAAACAAAGATTTGTATAAATTCAAATATTCAAATATAATTTTATAATACTACATTATTATTGTATTATTTCGTCGTTTAATTATTCGATAAATTATTATATTTATTCATACGAATGTATATTATATTATAACATTTATTGCTATATTGTAAATATTATAATAATCTATATTTAAACATTTTAAACGCGACACATTTATTATCCCTGTTGGGACTACAAATAAAATTTGACCAATAAAAATGTATAGCAAAATATTAATAAATTACATCACATGACGTATAGACTAGGATTTACTAATAATTTTGTGTAATATTATACAGACTAAATACGTGTTATAATATAATATTGTTGTACCGTTCAACTTATAATAGTGTTATACAGTTGTATATTTTCGAATAATGTTATCATTTATTTTTTATAAGATATGCTAATTTTAGTTAGTTTCGTTTATGTTAAAATTCTTTGAACAGAAGAAATATTTCCATCTTCATGTGTTATCATAAAGGGCAAGAATCAGTAGAATATTATTAGTACGTACTCTGTTCTTAGCGGGTATAATTTTAGATAACGCGTATAACCTAACCGAATGCATACCATTATACCTACTATTCATATTAATATATTGTTATTTCGAGTGCATTAATTTTTAGTTGACGGAAAAATCGATACGAATGTCCAGAAATTACAAGGTAGCAACTAATCGACGAGTAGGAAATAATTTTTCAAAATAATGAATGATGAATAATAAAAAAAAAATCTCCCATAAAAAATAAAAAGTAAGTTAAGTTCATTTATCATTTTTTTTTTTTTTTTTGAAACTAAACACGAAAAAAAAAATAAAAAAAAAATACATCATTAATATATTTTAAAAGTGAACGTGTATTTGGGAATTTCTGCGTTGTGACCATAAATAATATACCTACGTATAATAACACAACTTAAAATATTATTTGTTAAACGAGCAAAAAAAATAAAAAATATTTATGCCTATATATTATAATATGTATTTTAGACCAATACAATTCATGACACATACGAGTAAGTTAAGTATACACGATTTAATATATTATTTTATTTTAAGTGTTCTTCGTGATATCACGATTTTAAACGAAAACGTACTTAGGCACCCTAAATATTTTTATAGGATAAATTTAATACAGATAATAATAATATTAACGTATACGGTATTATAATAATATTTTGTAATTAATACACGTTTACGAACGCATAAAATTAATTGAATAAATATATAAAATGAAATCACTTTGGAAATAAATAGGCATATTTAAGTATATTGTATTAAATATAATTTGAATTTGCATGTTTTGTTTAATGAGTTCGCTTAATAGCGTAATACCGTTTGAAACGAACAGCACAGAACGAATTACTTTATTAATTTTTATTATACCGTATAGTGAACGTTATTATTATTATTATTATTATTATTATTATTATTATTATTATTATT
>JAIUCT010000014.1:2897481-2963298 GCA_021307375.1 Tetraneura akinire | reverse complement strand
TTATTATTATTATTATTATTATTATTATTATTATTATTATTATTATTGTACTTTGTTATAGCCATTGTAAAAATAAATACGTTCACCGAGTGTTTAAAATATTTGATAATTTTAGTTATATCGCGCCGAGTTAATAACGCAAAATGTTAGTAAATTATACTTTTGCATCGATAAATTATTATCGTCGGCTGAAAGTAATAATTTGTGTTCTATTTTAAAAATAGAAATTGAAATATAGAATATACTGCCGCAACATAGTAGTGTAAATACGTATCGAACGCGGAGTTACCATCTTTGGCCAGTGCCCCTACTATATGGTGACTTTAATATTTAAAAAAAAAAAAATCCTACAAGAACGTAATTTTATCACTTAGCGAATTGTTTAGACGGTCGATGAGTTACGATAATATTTTCCTCGTGATGGGTTTATTTTCGTATTAATTCCTTCCTATATTATAAATAACGGCGCACGAATCTCATAATATGTTTATATTATTTTAACCGTAAACTATCTTTATTTCGTGAATAACGTAAAAAATATGCGCGTTTACACTAGATTGTAGGGACTTACGGTCGTAAAAAATTATATCCATCGAAATCTTTTTTCAACCACGTCGTCTGTTATCGTTAAGAGGCAACTCTATCACCATATGCTCGCGTCTAACACGAAAACTATTTGAATGATAACGATAATTCGGCCGAATTACAAATTACAATATTTCGTGTTTAGTTTATTTTTGGCTATACTTTATTGTATTATACGTAACGACTCGTTTCCACGTTCTTATTAATATATTATTAATGTAATATTTTCTTAAACACGAAACTACGACATTATAACGTTTTTAAAGAAAAAAAAATATAACACGTTGTGAATTAGACGACGTAGAGAAACACTACGCGATTAAATGGACATTGATAACCATTTTGTTTTTTTTTTTCATTTTTTCGTTCTTTTTTTTTTTTTTTTTTGCTTGTTCCCAAATTGAAATATGATTTTTGTGAATATATTTTAATCTGTTATATGAAAAATAAATTAAATTTAAAAACATAAAAATGAAAAATACATTATGACATCGGGACTTTTATTTCCATCAGCATCATCGTGTACCCTGTGTATTTTGTCCCACGAAAGCTGTGACCCTGGTACTAGAGCTAACACAAAACCGCCCACCACTTTTATTCAACACAGGGCTTACGCGATTTTCTACGCGCACAATAACAATATTATGTATGCCATTTTGTGTTTTAATTATGAAAAATCATAATAAAAACAATAAATTTATGGTCATTGTCTCTTATAGAAAAAATAAAAGAATACACGTCCAATTTTTTTCTTTTTATCGTTACAACGATTAATGGTTTTAATATTATTATGTCTAATAAATTCGGAGACTTTTTTTCGTTTTTCCTTTTTTTAAACTCAATTATTTATTCTCATCAGAGACAATTTTATATAATATACGAAGTACATTTTGGGAGATATTTCGCTATATTTTTATCAATTATTATCTCGTCACTCGTATAATATATTATAATATTATTATCGTTACAAATAGGATTTTAATTTCAAATTTAATATCAATCGCGCGTGATAATAAAATTCAAAAACTACAGAGAGTAGAGAGTTAATAAAGAGAAAGACATATCATTTTATAATTTATAATTTTAATAAAAGTACAAGACTGTATTATTATACACGGTCACATTGTCACGAGCACATATTACGTTTATATTTTATAAAACAATTGTACGTAATTATTTTTAATAATTGCGATTTTTTTTTTACGAATTTTGACCGATAATGTAACCGATTTAGTGATAATCATTACGTAATATTTTAACCTTGTAAATTATTAAACATTACAATCAAATAGACAATTTATTTTTTTCTAATTATTACATATTTTATATCGCGTGATTACAATTTCTTTTTTTTTTTTTTAATATTAATAAAGGTACCTTGAAAAACTATATGAAACAAAAATATAACATATTCGATGAACACTCACGAGTAGTTATGTTGAAATTTAATTATATTTTATATATGATATTTGCAGCTAAACTTGTTTATTTAAATATTAATAGTTGTCGAGAAATAATTTAATAGCAAATATTGTACTAAAATTACGGAGCACGAAACACAGAATTCTTACCTACGTAAATTGTAAATGTAATATTTATTCATGAATATTGTATTAACTTATGAAAATATCTTATGTGTATCTTACGTTAAACAAATTAATAATTACACCATGTAAAATGTATACATAAATACATATTATATGCATTATATTAAAATATTAAAATATTACATATTATTTCCAATAATATTAAGGTGTAACATTTTATTATTGTTATTAATTATTAATATTTATTAATTACTATTTATTATTATTATTATTATTATTATTATTATTATTATTATTATTATTATTATTATTTATTTAGACGGGCCATGTCCAATAACAAGTACCTAATTTGTACAACATATTGAGTGTAAAGTTTTAGTAAAATCATACCTAATAATATATATAAATGAAAAAACAAAAATATTTATATTTAAGAACATTATATATTAATTTATAAATTAAAATAATCAATGTTAAGATATAAATATTATTATATATATTATTTTATTTATATTTAACATATTATTAATTGACATTTATTCAATGATTGCATATTAGTATTTAATTTCAAAATCTATTTTATTTTACTACAATTATATAATATTAAAATATACGTATATAAATATGTAACTACACACTACTTCACTATATTAATCGATTTACATTTAATTGGAATATTTGACTTTCTGGCCACGTTAATTACAATACAGTAAAATAACATTGCATTTGTTATTATAATTCAAATGCGTTTACAAGAATAATTATTATTATCGATTTAAATGTGTAGTAAAACACTGACGAAAACCATAATTATACATTGAAATTGAAGTCTAAATTTATATATAACTAATCGAAATCAACGTTAATCATTATTATGATTCCCAATTTATTCGGTTGAATTATTTGGCGTATATTATGGAATATATCAAAATTGCTTATTGTGTAACGTTTCACAGATTGTAATTTTCAAAAAAAAAAAAAAAAAAATATTATGGAAAATAAAGCTGCAGCGATGATATCATGATGAGTTTTGATTTTATTTATTCACCGTGTTTACTTATTTTTAATTTTCGTATTTATAATATTTAACTTTAACGTTGCGAACGTGCTTAGTCCTATATTTGATCTAAAACGATTGCTTATAATTAATAATTTTTTGTTCGTATAAAACGTTATATTGACGCGCACAATTTTTAACACAATATTTACCGAGTTGACGTGGACAATTTAAATTATTAAACGTTAATTAAAAAAAAAAAAAAAATTACCTCTCTCTTTTACTTTTTGATTTCTATATGAAAAATGTTTGTTTATCGATCCAACGAAACTCTACTCTATAGTGTTTTGGGTATAGAGAGAGGTTCTCGTTATTTCGCGAATAGAAATGTTTCCATTATAATATGTAATAAATCCATTTATTTATATAGGTGGCAGTAATGTTTGCTTCGTGTGGAAGTGTTATATATTGGAATATATAAAAAAACGAATTATAGCGTAAAAAATTTGTTTTTCGTGAACCCGGTTGATATCCATACAATATAAAAAGTAATGTCTTATTACATTTTTACCCACCACTGTAATGAGTACAACTACTGCTACAATCGAAAATCAATACACGAATACGATAAACTTTTATTTACTATTCTATACTCGTATAATTATTTATAGATACCGCAGTAGACGTGAGTATTAATTATTTTAATTTGTCGACTTTATGGTTTAACGTTACTCGGATTATAAAAATATTACGTCCATTATTTTAGGTCGCATCGGTGTATAATAAACGTATTATAATTTAAGTCGGAATAGAAGACGTCCGATAAAGTTAGGTATTTAAAACTATGCAATTTAGTCAATTTACTGTTACGAGGAAAAATATCAAATATTATTTACTATAGTTCAACTCGTGATTTAACAATACGAATGAAACGTATATTGTTTCAGATTTCAGATGAGCTGCAGACAGCAATAGGTGAACCACCAAAATATATAATTTATATTTATAAACAACGTTAGAAATTAAATTTTAAATCCCACGAAAACCAAACGTTATACCCGTTGAATTATAAATTACATTTATTTATTTAGTATTTTTATTATTATTGTTAGGTTTAAATATTTTCTATATTTTGTGGGGGCAGTTTTTAGATGGAATAATCAGTGGGAACGCTATCAAAACTACTTTATTTTTGAATATTTAATTATCTCGTAAACGTATAAATAAAATATTTTATTATTTTATTATTGAGTTAAGTGGAATTTTAACATGATTCATTTGCAGAGCATATTTTTTGTATTATAATTTTATAATTGGTCGAACTTCAATGATTAAAAATTATGGTGTTGATTTATAGAATATTTTTTTCATTCATTGACAAATGATTTTTCGGAAATAATATTATTTATAAATATTAATTACGTAATTTAATGTAAAATTTATTTTATCAATATCATTAATTTATTATTATTTTAAGTTTTACGTATTTTTCGATTAATTATCCATCTTGAATTGTCAAAGATACTATTTATATCACTATATAATCATGATGATATTAATAATATCATGAATTTTGTATTCGACAATGTAAAAAATTTAATAATTTCCTACGTCGGAAATATTAAATATCTAGAATAAGAAAGAAAAAAATCCGAAAAATTATAATTTTCATGAAAATAAAAATGTTGAACCATTAATTTTTATTGTCGTACATACTCTCTCTATACATAATATTTTTTACGAGATGATTAAATTAAAAAAAAAAAAAATATATATATAAATATAATAATATCAAAGTTTACTAACTAACTATTAATTTAAAAAAAATGTCAATTATAAAATGTTAATTTTTCTCGAATATATTATAATATTAATAAATAGATTTGGATCACCTGTATTTTGTCAAATAAATTATTTCTGTAATTTTAAACACATTTTCGAGTCTCTAATATAAATACCGCTTGGTCATGTTCAATTTTCCAACCCTTTCCATCGGAAAAGTAACAAATAATCGATTTTTCACATTTTTAATTTATTCCTATATATTATATATTATGTCGAATGGAAATATGAAATTAATTTTAAATGAACGTTCAACAAAAAAATATAATATTTATTAACGTTTAATTGATTATACTTATTATTTTATCGTTATTACTTATGATAAATAAATAATAAACGAAAACGATTGTAAAAAACGTAATATGACAAATTTTATAGTACCTATGTCCTGTATTAATAAATAATCATTTATTCGTTGGATGTACCTAACGATTAAAATTATTGCGTCCGTTATATTTATTATACCTATACACATATAATTATCAAATAATTATCGTTAAAATAAAATATGTATAATTTGATAACGTTAAAAAATATATAATTTAAAAAAAAAACTAAAGCGTGAAATTTCCAAGGATTAGATTAAAATAAATGAATTGTATTATAATATAACTTGTTATTAAAATTTGAAACACAGCAAGAAAAAAATATTTACTATATTGTATTAATAATAATAATTATTATAATAATTTTTCACTGAATTATTACATAAAGCACAATGTATAAAATTACAATAATTATAATTAAATGTAAAGAAAAACTAGATTAATTTATTAATTTTATTATAATATTATGTTAAATAATAATAATTTAAAACAAATAAATTTAATCATATAATATTATGTTAGAAAAAAAAGTAACATTTTGTGGTCATTTATGTTTAAAATTTTTCTGTCAATATTAATGAAGAAATCGATGGATGACACGTATTTTTAAAAAAAAAAAAATACATTATAATCACAACAAGAATATTTAAAAACAGGAAAATTTCAATCAGTTTTTGACAGAATAATATGAGAACAACGATGTATACAGTGCAGTCTAATTAATTCGAATTGAATTAAATTTATTTATTATTAGAATGTGTTTGACTAGTGTAAAATTATGCTAGAGTCTGGAGCTAAACGATGGGATTCTAGTTACTAAGAGCTTGAAACCAATTTTGTTAAGGAGTTGAGAATAATCATCATTTATTAATTTGTACATGAAAGGTGCTTGCCGAGTGAAGGAAAACCTAAAGTGTTAGTCATCTCACTTGTCTGGCGATCACCCATACCCTAATTATAAGCAAACATGTGGACAAATCGTCTTTGTACTTTATCATCATGTTTCTCTAATTTAATTGACCGAGTTTACCGAGAATTTAAATTCACAAATAACTGAACCAAAGTAAACGTGGTATATGGAACTACTGTCGTCTACGAACTTCAAAGAATAATGCTTTCAAGAATTGCGGTTCGGTGAAATTGCTACGGTTAGGTACATGCTCTTAACAAAAATCCTTTATGTGTTATCAACGTAACATAGATAAATACGAAATAAGAATGAAGACATTCATGATACATAGTTGTTATTTTATGTGTACATAACATAAATACTTGTATTAAAATATTTTGTGAGTAAATTCTTTGTTATATTTTATAAAAAAAAAAAATATGTATAAAATAATTATCCGAATTTTATTTTATGGATAAATACGAGTATACCTATTTAGACTATTAATTTAATGAGAAGAGTAGAAATCTGAATTATTGAAATAATATTTTAAATTTTATTGTAGATTGATTTCAATTTAATATTCGAATAATATTTACTCTTGCATAATAATAATAATAATCATAAATATTTTAAAGATTAAAGTATAATAAAATGTTCTCGAACTTAACGTTTAGGTGACATTTTTATTTTATATTTATTAAATAATTAATATTATTCGTGTTTAAAAATTGGCAATATTCAATATATTTCTTATAACTATTCAATTAATAGTAGACGTTCTCATGGGTGTACTTCAATTATAACTAAAGTGTTATTAATGTGTATAGTGTAAATTTCGAAACAACCTTGAGTACTGTTTTATTGTCGGTATTGTAACTGTTAAGGGATACTTATCTTTTGAAAGATATTTTAAGTGTTTACTTAATTTTAATTGAAAGACAAATAGTCATAAAATAGTTGGAGTATCCAAATCTATTTATTTTAGTTATTCGCAGGTAGTGCCTTGTACTCGTATACTATATAGGAGGGCGTAGGAAAAACGAAGAGCACAAATTGCCGCGTTACAATATATATTTCTTAACGTCGGAAACGTAAAATATATTATCTTTATCGTATTTATCCTTATCACAATTATTATTTATGACGTATTAAAAAAAAAAAATACTTAAATACGTAACAATATTACAATAATTATTATTGGAAGAAGAAGTATTAAAATTAAATTGGAAAATTCAAAGTGGAAAGAAAGAAAAATGCGTTTAAAAATTATATTTCTAGTATTTTGAAGCCTATATATATGCGATGATAAATATTTCTAATCTATTATAATATTGTCGTGTTACGTCGAAATGAAAATATCGGTCGTTGAGGAAAAATACTTGGATCATAATCGTAATTCAAATTGAAAATGGGAGCGATCATCGTGGAAAACGTCGAATCATACACGAATACTCGTATATATAATAATATATTATATAATATCGAACGACCGTGTAACCCAAATAATTTAATAATAATAATAATAATAATTATTCGTATTCGGTAAGTATAATCATTTTATTTTTTTTTTTTTTTCCAGACGTACACACTATAATAATAATATATTATATAACGCGACCGGGCGAACGAAAATTATACGGTTTTTCTAGAAGACAATTTTATCCGCGGAATGCGTATAATTATATTATATTATTTAATATCGACCAACGTAACGGTGTCCTTCGCCGTTCGTGCGGAATTCCGGTTTACGATCGCACAATAACAATGATAATAATAATAATAATAATGATAATAATAATGATAATGATAATAATAATAATAATATGTCGTTGCAAGACGACAGTGACCGATAAAAACGTCTAATTCGCCCCAGGATTCGGTACGAAAACACACAATATAATAATATGTATATATATAATCGTGGTATATACCACGAGTATACCACATGGGAATCATCGACCGGATTTAGAAATAGTTTTGCGAGCTTGTTATATTCCGCGCGCCCGTGTGTCACACACTGTGTGTATTATAAACTCCAACACAAATAAAGTGACGTTGCCGTTCGTGCAAGACGACGTCTTGTGGCGAGGGGTTAGCGCAAAATAGTTAGCGACCGGGTATTTGTATAAACACACGCCGACAAGAAAGCAGGCTTCTTTCAGTCGGAGGATAAAGCGGTTGAAACGGCGCTTATTAGTCGTGTGATGATAATAACCGTGAAAGACGCGTGTGTTACGAGGACGGAATATTATGAGAACGCGCGTCCTGCAGTTATTTGCTCGTCTTACGACCGACGTACGACACGACGACGATAACGCGTTTTATAATCGTAATTTTAAGCCATTACCCGTTGCCACGTTCTGTTTCATTTCAAAAATACTCGCCGACAAAGATTTATACGTTACACGACATATCGTGTCCGATCTGGTGGTCGTCGCCAATGTAAACACGACGATCGGCCGTTGTATTTATAATAAATAACTACGATATTTTTTTTCTCGTATTCCATTAATCTGTCGTGAACCGAGACGTTGACGTTTTTCACACCGATAACCGTGTAATATCATTTTTATAATAATACATTTATACGTTTCGAATTATATAAGAGATAAAATTATATTTTAGACTAAAGCAGTTCGTAATATTATAGTAAACGTTAATATTTTTTATATTGTACTTTTGAATTTTAGACGCCTCGAAGACTTGAAAATGTCTTGACTTTTCGCAATAAGTAAGAAAAATTCGAAATATTATTTTTATAATTTTTCATCTCATAACCTCGGTTTATTGTATCTTAATAATATGTATATCCGTTAAATATCGAACTTGATCGTTACGAAGTATAAGTTTAAACGATTCAATTCGTTACGACGTATAAATTCAAACGATATAAATTTCGCACGAGAGCGATAAAACGATCGTTGTGAATTTGATCGACCGGAATTAAATTTATGCAATAATATTATAATAAATGTTCTTTGCCATTAAAATTCGAGCTTGAAGTTAATTTTTATGTAATACTTTGTTATCGAATGTTTTTGTAATATTATTGGGTACAATTTAGTTTTAGTAATTTTATCCATCGTCTTACGTTTAAACGCGAGGAAAATACTGTCCGAAGAGTATAACGGTATGGACGAGCTTTCGATCAATTAAGAAAATAAACACACCTCATTTGTATTTTAATTAAATGTTTACATATTATTATCAAACGTTTAATTATCGATTCTCCTGTTTTTAATTTATTTTAATGGAGTATAGTACCTATCACCTGTTGTCCACGATAATTTACGTTCGTCATGTCTATATACAACGCTGTTCGCCATTGACATTTTTCATTGACGACTATCATATATTTACTACACCAGTAACAGCTGTTTTCCGTAATTGTAATTATTTTAAACAACAATCGTCAATATTGTTCAATGTCGACAAAGAAGAAAATATTTTACCATAAATTTTTAATATTATTATATTTTTGAGAGTAGGTATTATTTTATACTCGGTACAGTAAAATATAAGTTTTATAAACTTAAAAGTTGCCAAATAACAATTATTCATAGAAATAGTATTTAAAATGATGTGTATGGACCATGGTAGACAATGGCGATTGAGGTATCAACTTTTCTGCGTCTTGTCTAATTAATAATTAACGTAGTTCGTGAATCATTAATGAGGGAGTACAGAGAAACTAGGTAGCTATGAAGTATGAATAACATTAGTGGCAATTAACTAGTCATAATAGCAATATTTCTGTAAGATGTAGTCTTAAAGTTTTAATGACTAAAATGAGAAACATTTATGAACGGAAAAAGAGAAATAGAGAATAAAAAAAAAAAATGAATAAATAAAAGGTAAAAAAAAAAAATGGATTTTTTATTATTATGTAATATTGTAATAGTGATTACAGATTATATTAAGGAAACGTGCATATTTTGAAAACCAGTAAATGCACGTTCGAAAAATTGGTAAACTACCCCAACGAATGTGAATAAAAATATTTAACATAATTATATTCATATATTTAAATTTAAAATATTGTAATTATACTTTATGAACTATTATTTGTAAGATCATAGTTATTCTTAAATTGAAGTAAGTAGGTATATGAATAAAAATGGATTTAATGAAAAATATTAACAATAAAATTAGAGAGAGAAAATTTGAAAACAAATGATGAAATGACAATAGGGCGTTTAAAACAATAAATAAAAAAAGGTAACAGGTACTTGTTATTAAAACAATCGATTTAAATGGTATAGATTAAAATGATATAGTAATAAATATGATCAAAGTTTTCACAGTGAGCTCAGCACAAGAGAAATGTATTGTATTTCATCTTAAACACGCGTGTTGGGTCATAAAATTATAGGCACAATATATTGAAAGGACAGAATGAGAGACTATGAAAATATTTCAGAATTTAAAAAATTTCAAAATTCAAAAAATTTCCAAAATTTTTAAAAATTTAAAAATTCAAATAAATTTAAAAATTCTAAATTCTATGACTAAAAGCAAACTAATAATGTGTACTGAATATTATAATAATCGAAATATGTATAAGAATAAAGCATAAGGACATCTACATTATAATATTATTTTTTGCTTGAAAAAATTGATAATAATTATAAAACACTACAAAAATATTCAGTGATAATTTTATTTTGTTTCAAACGAAGGCTAGGTTAATAATAATAAAATGTGATAATTATTAATGTGAGAGTTGGACTTACATATTTCGCATAACATATTTATGTCGGATGTGATATTTGAAACTGAAATTTGCTTCAAGTTTGCTTCTAAAACTGATTTTAAATTGAAGAAATATTTCACGGACCCTCCAGTTATGGGGTCATAGCCTCCAGGTTGAGAAGCACTGATCCAAACACCATAATATTATTTAATGCTTGAAGAACAATGCTAGCAATGATATCGAAAGAGTGAAATTATATTATACAGGTATCCAACAGTGAAAAATGAAGAATAAAAAATCAACAAAATCATTCCTTTGATGAGTTTTTAGCGAATTTCATTCGATTCCGTTTATAATATCCGTGTGTAATAATATATTGAAATATTATTTTTGGAAAACGTAACGTTGAAAACGTACGTGTTAATGACTTAAGGTCGGTTTTTATTTTCGAATATAACACAATTATATAATACACAATATTATTTTTACCGCAATTCAATTTGAAATTAAATTGTATATTATGTTAATTTAAACTCCTTCTTTACACTGTTAAAGAGCACGTTTTTAAATATTGGATTACATTTTTAAAAGTTTATGCGGGGGGCAAAGAAAAAAGAAAACAAAAACACGTATTCGTAATTGTATTTATTTTTAACAATCAATTTAATTATAATTCGAAATAAACAATAATTATTTAAAAACAAATTTGAATAATAAATGTAATTTTTAACTTTTTTTTTTTTTTATTAAAAAAAGAAAAGAAGAACACAATTTCGTTAAGAAAATAATTACTATTATTATTGTTATTATTTTTTTAAAAAGTATATCTTTTCGCATACCTATTAAGATTGGTATAATATAAAAATTAATATAATATTACATTACAAAATTAATTAAAAACATGAAAAAAATGTACCTAATATTTTGTATTATATTATTATTTTTTTTTTTTAAATTTAAACTAAATAGTCGAAATTATTTTTGAAATATTATATAGGTACCTATAAAATAAAAAATAAAAATGGCATTTTAATAAACTTTAGAAGAGTAAATTTCTAAATTGTTGGTAAATGCGTTAGGTACCTACTTGAAATAAAATTTCATTCGTTTGTTTTCATATTTTATTAGGTATTATACTTTATATTAATCAGTATTCCGCCGAGTATAAACTGATTAAATAATTGTTAATTATTTATATACGTTTTGTTTTACTACATTGTTGAGCTACGTTGTTAAGATCGTATATATGTTGCCAGTCGAAAAAATAAAAGTTAATTAAATTTCAAGATTATTACTAGAAACATTAAAACATGACGTGACTACGGGGGAATAACGATGAAAGGCCAAGTCTCTTAAATCCACAACTTGAAATATTAATAAATTCGGATAATATTTAATTATAATAACGTCTATTTTCATACTCTTTATTGATATAATTTATTTTATATCAAATTTATTGGTACTTTATGTTCATTCATAAAATTTAGAATAAAATAATGCGAATTATAATATTATTATGACAAATTGTTTAGCCTATGATATTTCGATGAAATAAAAATAAATTGTTCATAAAATTATTCCAAGTATTTGTTTCATGTTTAAATACTATAATCAAAATAATAAAATTATTATTATTCATATTGAGTCTATAAAATAATCATATCATTAAACTCCTGTGCATTTTTTCTTCTATTTTAATAAAAAAAAAACGTTGATTATTCTTAATATTTTTATAATAATAATAATTATATACCTAAGTGAAAAACTAGAAAATCGAATATATTAAAAAAAAAAATTATTGAAAATATAAAATTGTGTATAAATTGGTTTTTATCTCTGAGAATAATAAATTATACGACACTTATCTCGGTGTAAATGTGATACTTTCTAAATGATTACGATTACAGTTTGTCGCTCACATCGCATGTGACTTGACCTGTAAATTTTTGTTCCAGATCGTATACATTATCATGTTTATTATTTTTAGTTGGTGAATAGCGAATAACCGACCACTCGCGGAAAAGACTGTATAGCAAACCTAGGTACTTAATGAAACTTCTTCTGATACTTAATGAATTCCGTTGATGAACGGTAGTATTATTGCGGTATAGTACATTAAAAATTCGTTAGTCCAATTAAGCGTATCCCGATAAATTCGCACGGTCCTTATCGTTTAGGAGACGCATTTGGACGAGGGAACGAATGTTTTGGACTCGTGTTTTCTGTCTACCGTAACAAATGACCACGTCACTCAACCGGGTTTTAAAAGTAGCATTTGTGATGTTAAATGATCGCGATTTCCATTTTAACAACTCCGACGTTAAATGTTTACTCAGCCAGCGAAGGATTTTTTTCCCCTTGAAATTTCAACGGACCTTTATAAATGAATAAACGTATGATACTGTAAAAATGCATACGTCATTTCCAATTTATAGTTTAAAATGATAAATTAAACGAATTTATTGTGGCGTTAGAATTTTTCGAAACGTAAAACCGATTCTCGAAACACGAAACTACTTTATACGATCCTTATTATTATTATTATTTTTTTTTTCTTTAAACAATTCGATGGCAACATAGATTTTAATATTATATTATTCGTTTTAAATAAAATTTTACATTCCGTAAATATAAAGATGTTTTAATTTATATTTTTACATTATCTAAAAAATAAAATAATAACAAACGAAACGAACGTATACAAACAATCAGCAGGTAAAATATTATCATAAACAATTTCACTGTAAACTGAGTTTATTATGGAGAAACCATCATACTTATATACACGTATTTAAACCATATTTTATTATTAATAATATTTTTTTTTAAACTTATTTATGCCTAATTTATTTGTAATTTTGTTCTTTCCATAACGAGCATTATTCTTATCGTCAGATTCATTTTTGTGGAAAATATTTCTTTTTCTGTAATATTCTTTACATATTTAAAACAAACGTTTTTATAACACTATACTCGTATTTTTAAAACAATAAAAATGATTTAATGACTCTGGAGTATAAATATAATTACAAAGTATATAATGTGAAATATATTTAGGACGGTTTTCGATTAATAAATATTTTACGTTCGCTATAATAATTTTGATCGAGCGATAAATCGTGTTTGAACGTGTGTAACAAATAGTACGACTCGCGCATCACGCAATAATGCTGTGACGGAGGATAGAAATTAAATTTCAAACAAAACGACGGCGATGTAGCAATCACGAGAACACGAGATAAATCGTTAAAAACGTCTTCCGTTCTTATCACGTCGCGTATTTGTTTCATTAAAATATTTGTCGTCGTTTTAATTTATTTCTCAAAAATATTCGCCAAGCCGAAGCGCCGTGTGTGTGCACACTATTTCGCGTACACGGACTGTTCGGTGATTGAGTACACCGCCGTCAAATTAGATTTCACACGAGGTATGTGTAACACAGCATAAACAACGATATGAAAGACGAAAGGCAACTTGGTGAACTTCCGGAATTTGCGCTCGAGATGTGTGCGACTCGTCGGCGTGTTGTAGCAATTTTACACGCATTCTCGACCACCTTTGCTCGTATTTCGATCGCATTTTATCAACAAGAGGATACGAGACCAACAATTAACCTGCGCCTTAAATATCTGATCTTTTTCATTAACATCTGATGGCATAATATGAAAAAACGAGGTTACTCATGGGCGTATTTAAGGGGGACTTAGCCACCCCCCCAGTGTGTTGTTTAAGCCCCCTTCGTCAAAAAAAATGTGATCTTATATAAATGTTTTATATTTTAAATTACAATGTAATTTAGTTTTTGATTTGAAAACTGTGGATTAATTATACCATATTATATTTATAATTAATTTTTTTATTGTACCTACCTATAATTATTTTATTATTTGAAATTTTTTTATACATTATACAATATTATTATCATTAAAAGTTATAGGAAAAAAATTTTTTTTTCGGGCTTTAGCCCCCCCTGTATTGTAACTCTAAATACGCCCATGAGGTTACTATAAATAACAAGAATAATATAATTCGATAGACAATTCTATAAATTAATTCTACGATAACCCAAATTAGTATTTATACGATATAATATTCATTTTCAAGAACATTATTACCATTCTACATATCCATACATATTTATTTAATTAATAAATAATATTAATTATAACATTAAAAATAGCGTGTATACGACGTATTTATAATATTCATTTTAATTAATAATTATTAAAAATACATTAAAATACATTTTTAAACATAGTAATACACATGAAATAACATTATAAAATACAATTTTTAAACCCCGACTTATTAGGTATAATATAATGAAATGTTTAAAAACAAAATAATTATAATATGTATTCAATAAAATTAAAGCGGACTATTGTTTTCATACCGCTGCGACTACTATAGTATTCTGTTAAAACTTTAAAAATGGTAAAATTAAAATAACAATTCTCAAAAATATTTGTTACAAAAAAATTTAATTAACATTTTTTTTTTTTTAAAAAAAAAAGCAAAAAAAAATAAATATTATTATGAAACAAAAATAAAAATTTTCTAATATAAACTTTAAAATTAAAATTAAAAAAAAAAAATTGTTTGCAATTAAATAAATGTGATTTGTATAGTTCCATTGATCGAATTTATAAATATGAATCGGATATAAAGTAATTATCGCGAACAAACACGATGATACGACTTGTATAATTATTATTATACGTCGTTCGTAAATTAGATCTAATTCTTGCCACAATTTATGTATGAAAACCACGAGTGTTTTTTTTTTTTTTTTTTAAAGAATTTACGGTCCTCTCCAAGTTAAATTGCGACTCTCTTCTTGGGTTACCGTGTAACGTAAAGTTGACAGCGAGTCCGTTTGGAGCAAATCCCAAAATCTTGGGTAGGTGAAGATTTGAGACGATTTGCCGTAGCAAGATAATTAACAAATGGTAGAACTTTACGAGAGAGCAAGAGAAAAGACACGCGATATGGTACTTAATTCAGTTTCCACTTAAAATAAATCACGAGACATCCCGTAAACTCTAAAATCTTAATAGCATAGAGTAAATTATATCTCGAAACACGTAACTATACCTAAATATAAATTATTATACCATAATTAATAATTAATTTATTATTATATTTTATATTTGAAATGTCGACGGTTCGATTTTCATTACTAAAATATTATTTGAATTTTTCCATTTTAAGTATATTATGCACTTTGCTATTATTTTTTCATAACATTAGGATAGGTCAATATCTTAATTTTATCATGTTAATTATGATAGAAAGCATAATTTTTATTTAATTAAAAAATTATATTTCAAGCTAGGGTTTTTCGTAATAATATATTAAATTATTACGACAAGTAATGCAAAATTAATTTTATCGATATATTATATTAAAAGTGTAATAACTATTATATGGGAGAATTGAGATAAAATATTTTACATTAGATAACACAAAATATTGAAATTTATAAAGAATAAAAAATAAATTATAAATGGAAATATTAAAATTTGTAAATAGATTCGATACATTGTGTATCGTATTAGATTATTATTATTATTATTGTTTATATAATACTCGTATACATATTTTAATTTTTAATCTTTCATATTATTTATTTAAACTTTAATATCATCTTTTCTTGTATTATTCTTTAATTTATAATTAACTACAAGTTTTGTATCATATGAAAATAATTAAGTTTGGTTTTTAATTACTTGTTTTTAATAATATATATATATAGTTTTACTGTGATAATAGTTATTTTGTTATTCTGAAAATTATTTGCAGATAACAGATGATTCAGTAAACACATAAATTTGTTATTTTAAATAATTATTCTGAAACTGAAACAAAGTAAATATAATTTTCATAAAACTTCGTAATTGTTTTTATTTTCTTAATAAATATTCTAACATCTGGTTACTTAAATAATTATGTTATAATAAATTAAATACATTTTATAATTATTAAGAATTAATTCTAATTTTTAATTAATATTATAGAATACAGTGCAAATGAAATCGAAGATTTTGTATTTGAATATAAAAAAACTAAAAAAATTAAAAAATATAATTTTTATCCAGTATAAAACTTTGTATAAACTTCACTAATATAATTTGGTTATCTAAAGATACGTGAGAAATTATTTTTAATTTTATCTTGCAATATAGATTAAGATTATATGTAAAAAAACAACTTGAAAATACATTTTGAAATAAGTTACTCAAATAGTTAAAATAATTTTTTACTTTTAAAGAAGATCATTAAGATAATTTTTGCAAATTTATCAAGGTTTATCGATACAAAAAAAAAAATATGCATAATTTTGATATAAAATAATATTGATAATATTATACATTATAATTTATCTAATGAATTATTATTTTAGAATTATAATATAATGATACATTTGAGTGTAAAAAAATGCGTGTTCGATTTGATACCAGCTTTCAATCGGTAATACTGATAACACAGATCCCTGGTCTAATGAATTTATGAATGAAGTTAAATTTAAATTTAAAATAGATAATATAACTGTTGGTCATTAGGTGTTTGTTGCACGAGACACATTTGATTAATTGCGTACCGCTAAAACTTTGTGTACAATGGTTAAAATGGTAGGTACAAGAGTTCAAAATGGAATTTATAATTAAAAACGTGTTTTACCATAAATGATTACGATTACATGGCGTGTGAAGCATTCATATAGTAGGTATACTGGTCAATAGTAATCTCACTACTAAAATATATTACCTAGACTTATTTTCAAAATAAATAATTGTATAACATCGGCGATACATTAACATTGATGGTTTCTAGTGACCTAAATCAACATGAGATCCAGATTATAAAATAATATTTAACTTCGGTTAAATTATTTAAAAACAAAAACTATTATATTATAAAAAAAATAAAAACAAAAAAACAAAAAGTAAAAAATTAGTCAATAATTTTATTATTAAATTTTACCTGTTCATTAGACTGGAATAATTATTTGTACGATTCTAAAAATAATGATTGATTTTAAAAGTTTTTTTTAAAAAAAAAAATATATACTCGTATAATAAATAATATATTATTATAATTTTCATAAATATTTCAATCGCGATTTTGAACAGTACCTTATAGTAATAGTATGATATGCCTATTGAATCAAACGATTCAGTTATTTTAAAATTATATTACATAAAATTGAAAACAAATAAAAATAAACAGTATTAATTGATTGATAAGAAATAATAATAATTAATAGGATAGTAGAATAAAATCTACAGGTATTTACTCCTTTTTAATGTGTACAAGATAAGATCAACTGTGTTGCAATACTTCTTTTTATAGCGATCTAAACTCTGTGAATTGCATATCCCCATTATTAATTATAATATATTATTATCCTGTTAGTTCCTTCAAAAGAATATCGTAGTCAATTTTTTTTTTTTTAATATTCAAATAGTTATAAAATAATAAAATGAATAAATATTTTCGATTATTAAAATTTATTTCTAAAAAATCATTATTGTAATGCATTTTATTTCATTCTACCTATTTAATTTACTTTAATACATTAATATTAGCAGAACTTACATTTATTCTTTCTTAGAATAGTAAAAGTAATAAAAAATAATTTTATGATTATATTATTATATATCATAATTTATTGGTAAAATTTCACAACGATTATGTTATAAAATCGGAATATATTATAATATTAATATGCTATATATGTCAATGAATGATCGTTAATAAAATAATTGTACGAAAGGTTTCTTATTATAAATGTGTTTGTTTAAGTATCTAAAAAAAAAACAAAACTCGTAAATATTGTTTATATTATACTTATATTTGTTTTAGTCAACGAATTTTATTCATTCTTATTACTTGTGTGCAAATAATAGATTATTGTGTTATTTATAATTTTTTGGATAATGAGAAACCCCGTGAATTTATAATAAAAAAAATATTATCGACTGTGATAAAGTTTTATAAATAAACGAACGTTATATAATATAATGATAACATGATGGTTATATTATATGATAAGAGAATAATATTATAATGTAACACAATACGAAGACTTTAATATTGTTTTATTCCAAAAAATATACTAATATGTATATTACATTATGTATGTGTATAATATACATTGTAGCAAGAAATGTCTGTTAGTTCGAAATTTTATTAAAATTTAATAAAATAATATACATTTTTATTTACGTATAGTTGCAATATAATATAAACATTTAATCACACTTTTAAAAATATTTTAATTCGTGTCAAATTAAATTTTTAAATCATTTTAATGCAATTTACGAGTTACTAGTTGATTAAACGACGTCACTATAAATTTATAAAATAACTCGTTAAATAATTAATATAAATAAAAAATACGAATGAAAAATTATGTAATATAAAAAAATGTAATTTCTTCGGAGGAATACTGTAGGGTTTAATACTCCTAGATCACCCTTCCCACCATGAATGCATTATTGGTATTGACAATCCTCTCTTTTAACCGAAATTTTAATAATGAAATATCCGAAAATTTAATTCTATATCATAATGTTTTTATTTTTCTATTATAATCAAACGTAATTCGTTTTAAAATCTATATAATATGCAATTGATAAATTATTTTATTGCATAAATCTTTTTCACGAATACATTTTAATTTTAAAGAATAATGATAAAAAAATAAAAATAATCGTTTTATCATTAAACTGTTTTATATGCTAATAGAGTAATCAGTATTATAAGTATTTCATCGAAGCCATAAGTATTCTCTATTCAAATTAATCGTATAAAAAAAAAAAAAAAAAAGCGTTCTAAAAGTAAAAATATTTATAATATATTTTATCCGAATAACTTTTATACGTCAGAATATCGATCGAATTATATTACGAATTTATATTACTTTTTATTTTATTAATTATTGTAGAACGCCACGGATTAAAGGAAAATAATAATAATATCGTTGTGTAATCGAATAACACACGAATAGATAACAGAATTTGATTAATATTTAATTAAATTTGAGATTTAAATTTAAGAAATATATAATCAATTCATTTTTAATAATAATATAATATATGACATTCGTACGTTTGCTAACTCACGTTATCGAAATGTAACAATACACTTAGGAATTGCCGTCAATGCGCCTATAATAGTATTATATTAATACCACAAGACGTTTATAATTACCGAAACATTCAAAATATAATAATATTAATACCAATGTAATACGTATAATAAGTTTATGGATATGACATCTTGGTGCTCATAGAAATATAAACTTGCCGAGTGTGCTATTGATCAAAAGGTAAATTATTTAATTAATTATAATATTACGTAATACGCGTGTTATATTGCATTCGCATATAATTGTATAGTGAACACTATATTATTATTATATTGTATTTCTGAATTAAATTGAAATTCTAATGGTTACGCGCGTTCCGAGAGAGGACACTCCTCTCGTTCGTTTCAAAAATTTGATAGTAATCCGTTTTTCTATTAAAAGATCAGCTTAGACGCGCTGGTTGCGGTTAAGCTCTATCCTGAAAGATAAAATAACGGACCCTTTTTACAGCTCAAGGTTTAACTTTCAGATTGCACGAGTCCGTTTAAAATACGATATTTGTGCCTGTTGTTTCAAATAAACCAGAAAAGGTCAAACGGTGATTATTTAAAAAATAAAAAAAAATAAAATAATTTCTTTTCATATTATATTATATAATATGTTTTTAAATACTGAAATTTGTAGTATACCTAACAATAATATTATCATGGATAATTTCTAATATACACATTAAGTTTATGGGGTAAACATTTTGTTCATATCTCCTAGAGTCCTAGATAAATAATTCTATATGAATATTATTTTTATAGAATATACCATACAATTACAAAATTACCGTAAAAGCGTATAACACAACTTATAGTACGATACCGATTCTTGTTTAGATATAAAATTTTAATTAGTATTTAGTAGACTTAAGATATTAAAAGGTAGATTAAATTTAAAATAATTTTTTTTTTATTTATTTACATAATATTAAAATGTAAAACTTTGTAATATTTGCATTGTTCGACAACAAAATTATATCAAAAAATATTATATAAATTTTATTATAATGATCTAACATTTACAGCGTTCAATCAACTTTTTTATCCATTTATTTGTATTTGAAATTGTTATTTAAATTAAAATTAATAAACACTTTAAACGAGATTATAATAATCACTAAAATTATTAAACACCTCGTTCATTATGTGCAATTGAAACGGTTTAATAATAAGTAATAATAAAATATGGCTTTCTTATAATAATATTATAATTATCTTTATTCCATAAAAGAATACCGTTATTAGTATAATATTATAATTTACATTTACATTTTTAATTGATTGAATATTATTATGCTTGTTGGAACATTGAAAATAAAATTATTATTTTTTGAATTATTATATGCTTTGTTGATGTTTTATATATAAGTATTTAATTTAATTATTTCTATCATATTATAATTTTCATATTTATTAAGTTACACATTACAATAAAATTATGAATGCAGTACCTAGTCAATTGCAATATTAATAATGTATTTAACAACGTTTCTAAATTATAATTGTATTATTTTGTAATACAATTTTTAATTACACTATAAAATTGTAATATCTTCTCAAAATAATGTCATTAGGTACTTATAATATAAAATATTGTATAATTACGATTTTTAGATAAAATAAATTTTGATTTTTTTTTTCATTCGTTTATTCGTCTCGAATTGGAAAAAATAATCAGAATAGTTAAAAAAATTACAGAATGGTTTCATAATTAATTTGTATTATTTGTATTGATACGATTTTTGTTCAGATAAATATATTACTAAACTACTAATAAATTATTGAAAAATGCATGTTAAAAACTTCAGTTAAAATATGGGTTTTGTGTTTATAACTATTCATTTAAAAAAAAAAAAATTATACAATCTCTTTAATACAGCAATAACTTAAAGGCTTAACGAGTAACAAGTTTTATAATTCAAGTATATACGTTTTTAAAACCATTTTATTAGAAATTTCGCTACAATAATTTCTATTTTAAATACATAAATTATAATATTAAAAGAATTAACGATACAGATTTTGGTTTATTACACTTTTTTACGTATAAAAATTGACAAATTGACACAATTCACATTATGTATCTCATAAAATATCACTATATCATAGATAATTTTCTTTTATTTAAATAATATGTAAATTATCAAGTAAATCACATTGTATAAAAAATATCAATATTTTTCACTATTATCATATATTATTATTATAGATACTTATACTCGTATTACCATAAAATTAATAATTATCGTAAATTTATAATAATATGTAAAATTATGTTATCAATTTTGAACATAAAACTTGAATTATTTTATATCAATTTTTATTGTAAAATTTATACAAACTAATGATCGTATTATATTATTAATAACAATAATTATTACTTTTATCGTTTATGTGGAAAGAGGAAAAGGGAGAGAGAAATTGTTATTGTTCTTCCACTTGGATTTGTCGTCCGTGGCAATGATTGTGTACTTTAGGGACTGTTATCATATAGGTTCATTTTATTTTAGTAGATGGCTGACAACAATATATTTTGATAACAACTCTAAAGTCTATATTTAGTCCTTATCTATGCTTGGACGACCACTTTTGTTCAAAACTTCGGTGGTCGTAATATCCTCTTTGAAACGTGGTTATGCCTTTTAAATTTGCATTTTCAAAACATGACAGAATATTACTGTGCGTCACAGATTGAGCACGAACCACACAATGTGTTGTACGCTATCGTATTACGACAGATAAAAAAATATAAGATCGTTTTAATAATATACATAATACAATATTATGAATGTCATATATAAGCATTTAGTTCGGTATGTAATATCGCGTATCTCACAATTTTTGTGAAAATCCTGGGAAAAATACAATAATTAACGTCAGAAACATTAATTATTATTATTACGTCGATGGAATAATTTTCTTTTAACCGAGTATTCTTATTGTCTTCAGCGTGTGTATAAAAATTACGATATAATACCTTATATAATATTACGACGAAGACAAAGTTTACGGGTTCCTGGAAAAATAAGTTAATTTTAGTGTTTTGGCGGGAAACATATCGCGTTACATCCTTTCCGTGACACACACACGCGTAATAATAAAATATACGGCGTTATTCCGTCGATGACCGTTTGTTTTCCTCCAGTCCTTTTTATTATTCTTCTTTTCGGCCCTCCGCGGACCGTGCATTATGTACGTGTATACACAGGACGAATCGTGCGAGGCAGAAAGACAGAAACTCGGCATTTCGGACAAAACGTATACTCGGTCGTCGTCATTTTTACCGTTTATTTATCGATTCACAAGCCGGTTATTTAGTGATAACCCGATAAGTTATTATTGTAAAATAATAATGATAAAAAAACACGAGAGTCGTATATCAACAAGTACGCTTTTGTATTATTATTATACACGAGCTCGCGTGTTCGTTAATTAATAGAAATAATTATAATAATATCGTATATTATACCTTTTTTTTTTCGTATCTATCGACTATTATTAATATGATTATCTGTTAAACGAGGGCGTGGATAAATTTTTATATCGTTAATAATATAATTATTTTTGTTTCGATGTAATATATTCAAACGCGATTCCGTAACTATAATATAAAATTTATATACAACAATATTAATAATAATAAAATAATAATAATAATAATAATAATAATATTATTATTATTAATAATAATATTATTATTATTATTATTATAATAATAATATTATTATTATTATTATTATTTTTGTAATACGACTCGCGATCGGACCGCGAAACGAGTAATAATAAAACCGTTATTATATTTCCGGCAATAGTAATTATTATTATTATTTTATAAAACGACGAAAATTTTATGAACACTACCAAGGTACAGTACGATTATATTAATATTATTATTATAATACGATTATTACGAGTCTTGTAAAATGGCAATTTTCAACGCGCTTATATCGACGTCGCGTTTTATCCGAGTGAAAAATACATAATTTACAATTTTACATAATACACGCACACATACACACCGTTATAATAGCAATAATAATAATAATAATAATAATAATTATTATTATTATTATTATTATTGCGCTGCCGACCTTTACGAGCATCAACCATAAACCACCTGACGATCTATACACCAAACGCGTACGTATAATATAGACCTATATTATATATATATATGTGTGTATATTAATAATAATAGTGTTTGTATAAGTACCCGCTATAAATTATATATACTCGTTCATTTACATTTTACACGATCGCTCCGGCGACAAATCATACGTGTATAATATACGTACCTAACTATACACTACACACAGAGCATATATTATTATTATTATTATTATTATATAGTGAATCGTACACGTAATATTTAAATATTAAAAATATTTTTTTACGTTGATCGAGACGTCGGATTGAATTTCTTTTCTTTTTCATTTTTCTCTCCCACGGTCGTCCCTTAAACCGAGTATTATAGGTTAGGTATATAATAATATACCTCTATCATATTCAATGGCGATTTTGATAAAGTGCTACTTATTCGTCTTATTATTTTTATTATTATTTATTTATTTATTTATTTATTTATTTATTTGTTTCGTATTTTCGACGATTCGCGGTCATATCAAGTCATATAGGTCGGGTTTAGGGCGGCGGCGTTTAAAAATATATGTATATTATATACTTATATATATATGTATACGGTCGCGGCTTGGAATGGCGCACGGTCGCGAAAGGGGTGATGGCTGTCACCCCCGACCGTGCGTGGACGCGGAACGCCACTGTCTGAGGGGAAGGCGTGTACTGAGCGTGCGCGACCGTTCGACCACCGCGTGCGCTTGCGCTTTGCTGCCGGGCGTCTGTGTGTGTGCGTGTTGCGCGTCGCGGTCATATCCACACGGCCACCGTGCCCATCCGCCCAACGCGACTCACGCACACAGACTCTGTTCCATCGCGTATCATATTATAATATAGTGCGGCGTACTGTCAGTTCGCGTTCGACCGAACACCCGTGCGATCCGTTCACGGAGTCTCGTAAACTGTCGCGAACGTCACTTGGGAGAAAAAAAAAAAAGGGGAAAAAAAATCGCATGAAAATCGTCGTCGGTCTGACGCGACATGTCGTATGAATAATGCGTACGCGACGTACGATCGCGAACTGTTCGAATTTCGACACGTCGACGATAATATTTTAATATATTATTAAATATCCCCGTTGGCCGGCAAACGATCATCTCTCGAGTACCGACGGACGAAATAACGTGTTCGTAAAAATATTATTATTATTAATTTTTTAAACGAATCGTATGACCGATCACGCGTACTATTAAAAAAAAAAATTTAAAAAAAATTAAAAAAAAAAAAAAATTTTTTTTAAAATAATAAACGTGTGCGTGCGTGCGCGAGTATTACGATGCCGGACGTTAGACGCCGTCGTCTTGCGCTTTGATACTTCCGAAACACCGTAACAGTAATAATAGTAATAATAAATTAATATTATCCGAGTGCCATGCGAAGATTTTACGATGCAGGCCGATCGGCGAATGATTCGCGTGATGCACAGGTGATGATTCCTCGACTTGGCGCCGAGTGAAGGTCGTCGCGTTTCTGTCACACGCGAAAAAAACAAAAACAAAAACAAAACAAAACATAATAAAAATAAGGTCTGTTAAGACGGCAAAAACGAGAGAATAAAACGTGTAAAATATTATCAGGTACATATTAATAATATATAAATGATATTATCGGTATTACGCCTTTTCGCCTTGTGAGATTCGCGCACCGGCGCTACGGCATTCCAATTATTAGAATAAGGAGCGCGTCGTAAATTATGACCGGTGCGCCGTGTTCCGACAGTGTCATCCGATACGTCGCGTTGCGGGGGGAAATCGCGCGGCCGCTGCTGCAAGGTTGACGCTAATAATTTATTGTCGTCGTAATGAGTCAGAAATCAAAATTAGCAAAACCTCCTCTCGCGCCGCCGAATCCTTTGCCCCATCCCGCCGTCAACGTCCCTGCTGTCTCTCCGTCCAGTCGTCGCGCCGATTAAACTTACCACACACACACACACGCACGAGGCGCCAAACGATTTGTCGCAGTGCATTTCACGCGATTTCCCCACGTGACCTTCACCCAAAAAAAGCGCACGCCAAATGTGCCGCCGGTTCCGGTGAAAACGTTTTTTCGGTCGGTCACAAATAATCGAGTTACTAGGCCACGCGACGAGTCTTATTTCGTGTATTACAATAATAATAATAATAGTAATACGACGTGTTTATTTTGTATTATTATTATTATTATTATTATTATTATTATTATTATTATTATTATTATTATTATTATTATTATTATTATTATTATTTTTATAATTATTATTATTATTATTAAACGTAATTCTAATTTGGCGAATACATTTTTAAACGATCGATATCGAAACGACAACAATATAAAATATTTCGCTCTTACGCGATATTAAAATATTCTATTTTATATAATATTACATAGTGACCGCCATGCGTTCGAGTAATGATAATAATAATGATAATACAGGACGATCGTAAAACCTTTAACGTACTTTACCGTCTGCATTCCGTTTTTATAATGTCACTTTTTTTTTCTTCTTCTTCTTCTTCTTCTTATTATTATTATTATTCGGTATATACTTTATATTCATATAGAAAAGAATAAACCATAATATTGTATAAAACAACAAGACCATATTTAATGTTCCGTTGGGGTCTGGCCAAGATCTTAATATACAAAATTAAATACATGCGCGCAAAATTCGATTTTCTATACTGGTATTTAAAATAATAACGTTCGTCTCGGCCAAGTGAATAAGACGAGCGTATTATAATAATAATAATATTATGCTCCGTAGACGTCGTCTCGTAAAAATGTGCACCGACCGCTTCTGTTTCGAATAAAACTGTATACGATTTCGTTTGCTCGATTTCTATTTATTTCTCCACTTTGATCGCGTGTTGTTGCACTTCGATTTCGCAAAATCGTCGTATCGCATCGTCTCTTATATTTTTTTTTTTTTTTTTTTGTATTTCAGACTCGAGAAAACGTAAACATCACACAACACACGATATTTTTTTAATTCATAATGTTATATTATTAGTGTACAGACGTTATCGTTGTTGGCAAAATTTGCACTCTATACGGCATTTGTGTCGACCGAGAAAAATAAAATTTGTATTTCACGTTGTTTCTGTGTAATATATTATTAATAAATCACTGATCTGTTACAACTTTTCCGTCTGGGAACAAAAAAAAAAAGAAAAAAAAAAAAGAACGATCGTAAGATAAAATAAACAAATACGAGTAAATAATGAAAAATCGGTGGTGGGGGGAAACGGACAATGCGGATAGATCAATGGATTTGTTTGTTTATAAAATGAAGAAAATAACAATAAAATTGCAATTTTAAAATAAAATATCGGTTTTTATACAAAACGTTATTATTATTTTTTTTTCCTTAAATACAATTTTACGTTTATATTTAAAAAAAATATGTTTAAAATATCATATTCGAAATTTTGTTAAATATTTAAAATTTATAAATCTATATTATTTACAAGCATTTAGGGTCAAATAATATTAAATTTCGAAATTTAACGGAATAATTTAGGCGAATAAATTGTTAATTCACAAATAATATAGGTAGACCGCGAAAGTTAAAAGTTAGAATGCCGTCCGTTATTAATGTTAAATAACCACACGGCTCTAAAAACGAATAATATTTTCCATTAATGGATTATTCTTCTCAGACTACTCTACAAAAATTTTCAAATTTTTCATCGAATTATCAATATTATTTCAATATTTATGATAATATTTTAAAAATGTCAACGTTTTCGTGATAATTTTTTATTCTATACGTTTTATGTATTTCTCTCTCTTCAATCATACCATTAACAATTAACATGTCTATTATTAACAGACTTATTTTTCATTTTAATAATTTTTAATAAATTTTTTAATTTTAGTCTTCACATTAATAATAAATAATTTATGTGGCGTGGCGAATGGGTTGTTTAAGAGGCAATTGCCTCTGAATTTTTTGGGGTAATGGGTGGATCCTTGGTTTTAACTTGTAATTTGGTGTGTTAAAATGAAGAATACGATAGGATAATGTTAATATTTTTAATCGTAAGAATAATTTATACTAAATATATATAAAAAATCACCTATTTTACGATATAAAATGTATAATGGGTTGGTGGGTCCATAACAAATTTATCGTTTGCCTCTATAAAATTCATAGTTCGCCACGCCACGCTAATATTATTAGGTATAATATTGTATTAAAATTTTAATTTATATTGTTTTTGTGTTCTTATATAGTTTTAATTAAGACATATAAGACATATTTTATTGAAGAATATAATTTATAAAAATAATTATAATATACAATATCATAGCGTAGTAATTCATTGTAATAATAATAATAATAATAATAATAATTACATAATTGATTTAAAAAAAAAAAATTGCAATAAAAAGTCTTACATAGTTTCTTAGTTTTTTATTGTTTAATGATACGGATTTTGTATAGTTATTTTTTATTTTATGAAACTTTGAAGGACATTCGTGAGTTTTTTGTGAAGCCAATCGTAAAAATGGTAATTCAAAACTTATTCAAGTTTATATTAATAGATGATACGCATGAAAGAGATAGTGGATATGTATGAAAATAATTGATTGAAGAAAGTATGCAATTTAAATTGTTCGGTTTCGTAGAATAATATATTTTATTTAAATGACATTAATATTATCTAATAATTATTAATATTTATTCTAAAAGCCTTATCATTAAATATATATTTATTATAAATTCACGTTCGTTTTTTAGGAAGGTAAAATATTATATTTTTTATAAATCCATAAATTTTATAGATGAATATTATTTAACCTTAGACTTATAGTATAAATTAATTAAATTTTCACATGAATTAATTAAAAAAAAAAAAAAAAATACATTTAATAATTTTAATTTATTGTCATAAAAGATACAATCATGCGTAGTTAATAATTATAGAAATTAAATAGTCAACCAAACCAATACAATTTACATAATATAAATAACATGTACACAACGTTTATTTTAATAGAGCTGTAAATTTACATTTAATATTTAATCAAAAATTTAATCAATACTAAACAAAATATATGGATATTTCATATAAATTATTTTGAAATACATAATTGTATATTGTGTGTAGTTCAAAACTACGTATATCAACGTCAATTTTGCAAACCAACTATTCATTTACTGATCGTAAAATTTTATAAAATGTTCATAAAAATATTTATATAGGAATATGAATTTAAATGTACAATAATATTAATTTACGACTGTGGATTATATTTAATTATCAAAAGTCATAAGCCAAATTTCAATCAATTATTGAAATATATTTTTGAATAGTTTTTTACAAAAAATAAATTTAAATTTAAGTATAAGGTCAATTATATTTTTATAATAATTGATTTATTGGTAGGTAAGTTAGGTGTTATTTCGAAAATATCATAAGCTCGTTTGTTCTATTTTCTTTGGGTATAAATATAAATATATAAAAACTACTTCTTTGACCAATAAACTACTATGAATATTATACATAATTTATACATTTTATTTGGCAATAATAAATTATTGGATGATAACGAGTTGAATGAATTGCAACAAAACCCTCCCCCCCCCAAAAAAAAAGATGTAAAATACAGTTTTTTAAATTTATTTTAATATTTATATATATTATAATGATTATAAAGTTATGATATCATAATACTCGTAATAATATATTATATTATGCATAATAATGTAAAAGAATAAATACATAGATGTAGAAAAAATAATGGTAGAAAGATATAGCGTTGTATAATTTTATTTTTATTACAATTTAAATCGTCGTATTTTAAAAAAAAAAAAAAATGATTCTGTGCGAAGTTCAGTCGGATATTAAATTATGTAAAATATTTTGATATACCTCTTTAATAATAAATAACTTATGTATATTTAAACTTCCATTATTGTACTACGTACGTATATAAACACTTAATAAAATATTCAATTCCCTAAATTCTATATATTGCTAGGTATGTTAAATTAATGAATTCAAGTTCGTGAAATTTAGAGTATCGCCGAATTTTAACATTTTTTTTTTTTTTTTTTTGCTGTTTATTTTACTAGTTTATTCTACAAGACTATAATATGGAACTGTCGAGAAACGTTAAAATTAATGTAACTACAGGTACAATTCTGGTGGTGGCTCGCCGGACGAGGAAACTGATGCACAGCCTCAACACTCAGAATAATAGTATTTTCCATTTTAAAGTATAGTTCATATAATGATATCACATAAATATAAATATAATATCAAGGATTTTCTCAAATCAAAAATTTATAATAATAAATATGAATTGTTTTTATCAATATATTATATATTATGATAATGTAGACACGAAATTACTACTCTGATATGCTCACAGATTTATAATACTACATCATATTATTACGTCTGTTGATATGCTTATACGTGTAGTAGTTCCACTTTTTTTCGGTGACCGAATCGGTTCATTGTTCATAGACATTGCTAACGACAAAAGCCGAGATTACCCGAAAGGCGCGAATAATTTCACGCCTCTGATTTATCGTAAAGTCGATTAAAATGTATTTTTCCTTCGCTGAAAATCTAAAATATTATATGTAAGTACTCTTATAAATCCGCTGGATTGTCGTCGGTAGATAGGTAAATTAAAAAACACAATAATAATATATACGACGTTTTATTCATATCCATATAGCAAATACGCGCGTCTGTCGCTTACGCGCGTTATCCGCGCACGATTATAATTAAAAATGCATTGCATTATCGGAATACTTCAGAAAGGTTATATTATAAACTTCAATCAAAATCTGTTTTAGTATTCCGAGCGGTGCCATAAAACGAGAATCGCGCGGTTATAATTTAACATTATTTATGACGGGAACTGGGATTCGCTGAAACGATATGTATATATTATAAATACACTCGTATACACAAAATATAATAATAATAATAATAATAATAATAATAATAATAATAATAATAATAATAATAATAATAATGATAATAATAATAATAATAATAATAATATATCGGGTATAAAGCGACGTTACAATAATCGAGACAGCTAGTTGGGTGTACGATTCAACGAGTATTCCCAGTAAATATAATGTTATATACGGTGCACAAGAAACAGTATAATTTTTCGTAATTTCCGTTTCTGTCCTCGAGCAATTTCCTGAGATCTTATACCAAAAATGAAAACGTTCTCGCACATGCAACCGTATAACATTAATATAATATTAAATGAAATTCGTCGGATAAATAAAATATTATTATAATAATGATAATAATGTTTTCTGCTCAGTGCTCGTATATATTACGTACTTTCAATATTTATTTTGGAAACGTACACGATATTATAGTGTAGTATTGTTTTAGAATGCGACGTGATCGCGAAACTAATAAACACCTGATGATTCTTTGTGGTTTTGCATTATATTCGAATAGGTATAAAATGACATCTGGGCGCTGCGGTAACTGGTAATATGATTACAACTGCGGTATAGGATTATAATAATATACGTACCTACTAGCGTTATGCACGACGGGGAGACGATAATGGCGTCTATACCATTACGATTATTATTGCGAACGTTAAAATGTTATTAACAGGTTAGAGACCGACCCGAACGTATTTTTGTCGATAAATTTAACCGCTCTAAAAGATTCCGCTTTTCGGGGGTTTTTATTGTTGTTCCATTCTAACCGGGTAAGCGCGCACCATATTGGCGAAGAACAAAATTGATATTTCAATAGCAGCTGTTTTCGTACTCGTTTTCGTTTAGTTTCAAAACGATATTTTTTAAAAAATATATATATATTTAATCGACTAATATTTTATTCTTATTTGCTAGAGTATAGTTGTTGAAATTTCGAAAAATATCTTATCGATCGATAGACAAAAAAAAAAAAAAAAATTAATTAAAACATAATACGGATATAAAATAAATCGTCTACGATTAACGAAAAAATAAATGTCAAATATCATTATGAAATTTGTTTTCTAAGCATTTGGGAATAATTTCGATTATTATAAACACAATAATATAACGCGTTAATGATAGTAATATATATACACGCAATCCTTATCATTATTATCATTATCATCACCATCGACCAATAGTCACCCACTTATTTGCCCGATGATAATAATAATAATAACAATTATTATTATTATTATTATAATGGAATCGGCCGGCGCCCGTAGCAGCGCATGTTGGATTAACGAACGGGGTCGCGTGTATGCAATATTAATGCACTTGTGTCGTGGGGACGGTTTCGGTAGTATCGTTACGTCGACCCCTCGGGTCACACACACACACACACACAATCTTCACTGCTGATTGTTATTATTATATTGTTATTTTGATTATATTATTAATAATAATAATAATAATATTATTATTATTATTATTATTATTATTATTATTATTATTATTATTATTATTATTATTATTATTATTATTATTATTATTATTATTATTATTATTATTATTATTATTATTATTATCGTCGTCGCCTCGTTACTCGACCGTGTTACGATTACAATAACGTTATATTATGTATTATTATAATACACGTACAACGGCCCCGAATTGTTATTACATGACAATTATTCTATTATTATGATATTTAAATGATGCCATTTTAAAGGAAAATGATCCTATCCCCATTCTATTATTATATCGATAAAGTTGTTGTTCACAGAATTAACGCGAACTGTACTATAATGTGTTTAAGGTAAAATTAAACGTATTCGATAGAATATAAACAATACTATCGGTCGTATTATAATAATTTATCGATTTTTGCGTAAAATGTTAAGATTGTAAAAAAGGAAATCACGAACGTCGAATAATACGGATAAAACACTATTATATAATTTCATATTATATCGTAGAGTCGGACGATATAACGGTTTGCGTTGACGATGATTCGGCATTACGGCCGTCGGAAGGGTGAACCGGCAGGTTATAAGGGCAGACGGTAAAGGGTATCGAAGACGTTGAAGAAGAGATGTGTGTCTGCAAAGAGGAGAATTGACCTTACTCCCTCACCATCCTCCCCCCCCCAACACCATTCGATCGAGGTGGTTGTTTGGAAGGTTTTGACAGGGCGAATGAAGTGAAGGGGAAAAAGTCATTTATACACTAAGCCTCCGACTGTGGGTCCACATTAGTCATGCGCCACCGACTTTTGAGTTTTCCACACACGTTCCGCCGCCAAACGCGATGCGAGAAAACTTTGCCGCCGCCGACGACGACGTGCCATCGCGTCGCGACATCCCGATTGCACATTTACCGACTGCTACTTTATATAATATTCAGTTGTATCCATTGCCATGAGTATAGCATAATATAGAAGAATGTCGAGAAAACGGTCTCGTTTTCCTTTCCGGCCTTTTCAATGTCTCTTCTATTCACACACACACACACACACACATATACATTATATTATATTCGTGTGTAAAACCACTTTCCACCGAAACTGTGAATCAAACGCCACTTTTGGAGGTGAAAAAAGAGAACCATTTTACACTCTTTCGATGTTGGTCAATCACTCCGTCGATGAAAAAAATATAATTTAAAGCGCAATTTTTTATATCAATATTATTATGTATAGTCATATTATGATATAATGGTATGGAAGGCAATTATTGTTATTATTATTATTGTAGGACTATAACAATTATTATGGTTTAATTTAACGATAAAATTTTATCAATTTTATCAATAACTATCTTGATGTAATAACGAGAGGTCGATTGTTCAGGTTAGATATTATTATAAACGATCAATACCGGGGCGATTAAAAAAAATATATATATATTTATATGTTATTGTATTCTGAAACAATAATATTATTCGCAATTTTATTTTTCGACGTGTTCTCGTGTACTGTATACGATATTATTGCTATGTGTCACCAAAATAAAAATGATTTAGAAAGTTAGACCATTTTCTCTCCGAGATATTAAATTATATACCAGTATAACATAGAGAATTAATTAATATATCATAAAATTTGTTGTACGTCAAGAAAATGTTTAGTGCATTTATACACACACACACACACACACATACACATTGCACGCCTCCGTTCGTTTAAAATGTCTGTAAAAACTATACTGACAATGAACAATTTTATAAATGGTAGCGAAACATTATCAACAGGCACGGATAAAAAAAGAAATAACAATACCCTTTTATTCTACGAATAAAACCGCAATTTTTTTATTTTTTTCAATTTATTATTATTTATCTATTCGTACACAATACCAAGTGTATTTTAACGTTTAAGATTTTATTAAATTTTTTGTATTTTATACGTAAATATCGACAATTTTATTCCAATAAATATTAAATAATAATAATAATATAGATTTATTTTAAATTGTCGTTAAACTAATATTAATAGTAGTAACGTGTAATAATTAGGTACTGTTAACGTTTCTTACGTTTAACTCGTGCGTTTTGAATAATTAAAAATATACTTTAATATATTGTTATCAAATAACAAAATTAATATTTTAAACCGTTGTTTTGATATTATATAAAATAAATTAAAAATAAAATTGTTCCATATAGAAATGTTTCGTTAGCCATTAATAAATTGTACACTTTGTAGTAGTAAAATATTTTATAAACCCGGAATTCTCTTATATTTCACGTATATTTTATTAAATATTCTATTTTTATTTATTTTCAAACACTTACGGGGAAATAAAATGAAATATGATTTTTTTTTTTTTTGTTATTTTATCAATGAAATAAACTTAAAATATAACGTTTATAAAAATCAAAATTGTATTTTATAATAATAATTCAATCATTGCTTGAAATTCGTGATCATTTCCTAATAATTATTTTATCAATACTAACAATATATCCTTGAAAATAAATTCACCGCATATAAAAATTTAAATTATATTTTAAAATCAGTTTTAATTAGTTGATTAGTCTTTTACATATTTTCCTCGTTATTCGATTTTTTTCATTTCTGGCCTAGAACTTATAGAACGTTATTGAATAATTAAAAAATCATTTCTTGAAATGTATTTGGAAATTTTTATATTTCATCAAAAATATATCCAACTTAAAGTGATCGGCTTAATATTATTCTTTCATTAGAAAAAATAGTTGTGCACATAAAACTATAAAACAACACATAATTTTAAAGACAAATTATGTACTCTTTTTGCATAAAATTAAAAATATTTAGATATTTAAAGAGTTTAAATGTTTGTTTAAAGAGTGGTATGTTAAAATATTTTGTTATTTAATGGAATGTATTTTATGAAATAACTTATTTTTTTATTTTTATTTTTTTTATATTGTATGATAGCAATAAATCATAAACATTTCTCTTTAAAACATTTTACACATCAAAGATAATAATAATTTTAAATAATAAACACCGGAGAAATTAATTTTAGACGTCAAAGCACCAAAGATATTTATAACCATGTTTTCAGAGAATGTAAAAATGAAACGAAGGAATCAAAATTTATACTGTATTATTATGACATAAATATTTTAAATATTATATTTTATAGAATAAAACGTAAACAATTTGATACGAGTTCGGTATAAAATATTTTATTAATTCATGTCTTTAAACATGGTTAACTAGAAAAATTAATAATATTTAATTGGAATTCGTTATAAATCTTAAGTCCTTGACTCTTTTTTCTTTTTTTTTTTTTTTTTTATGTAAACAATATTTTTCATTATAATAAAAAATAAATATATTTTATTTTATTGTTAATGTTAAATTATATTAGTTTCGAAATATTATTCACTCTTCTGTATTTTTGAACAAGCGTCAAGCAAATTATTAAGGATAAAAATATTCTACGTTGCAAAATATGATTATGAAATTTATCATAGATACGAGACTCTAATAAAATCATGATTTAAATTTTTTCCATTAAACGTAATATTATGGTAATACGCAGTGTATTTTAGTATAATTATAGTTGCATATAAAAAAACACAGTGTTATAATATTTTTATTACGTGTCCTAAATTAAATTATATTTTTTTTTTCTGTGACAATAATAAACTAATACGTTTTACGATAATATAATTTTCCTCCTCGGTGCGAAAATTTCATCATTAAAAATAATTTTCAAAAATGTAATAAATAAAATAATATTAAGATAGATATTCGAAAATTGGAAGGATTTACACACATCACACTGTACTTTTATACATTTGTAGTGAATCCAAACATGTGTCAACTGTATTTTGCAAATTGTAATTTTAGTCGTACATCGGAGTACTGGCGCAACCAAAATTTTTAGGCGGCTAACGTTGGACTAGAGTTTTAATAACAACGATTTTATTATTATTTCTTTTTCTGCCTATCGATTACAAATTGATTTTCTGAAGAATTCTGTTCGTATAAATATTTTTTTCAAATCGTACACGTATAAATTATAATATATTATTATCTGTATAGTTTATCGAAGTCGAGCGTTAAATTATGGAAAATTTGAAACGCGCCTGTAATGGTTTTAACTACCACGAATCAGTGGTTATTAATTAAATTTTAGATTCGTATAACGTTACAGTACGTACTCGTATTTTCACATAGCAAAGCGACGTGAGCACACAAAGCGATAGCATGACGTTATAATATCGTATTGGGATAGAAAGTGAGAGTATCAGGGTAACAACATTATAATAACGTTATTATTACACTTTATGATCGTCGTCGGGTGTCATTATATATATATATATTATATTTCCGCTACTTCCGATAATAATAATTATCGATGCATTTATATAGTTGCCGCCGTTGTTGCTGTAACGTGTATTATAATCGTTCAATAAACCGCCGATCGAATATTCTTTCATCCGAACCCTCTTCGAGCAGATCTGCATCGCGTTATCAACGTCCGGAACGATTGAAATTCTTGTGGCCGGTGGAAAGATTTAAAAGTAATTTTATCCGTGTGAGCAGTTCTTCGAGTTTATACCGTGGTATTGGTATAGTAGAAATGATGAAAAACCGTTTCTTTTATATATATATAAAAAAATGTGTAATTTTGTACGCATGGTATATATTATTATTTCCACTCGTATAGTATATTATGCGTTCTAACGTATAGTGATAAATATATTTATTTGTTTATTTTCACGATACACGTCTAATCGAGTTATCATACTATTCGCCGGTTGATAGCAGATGCTCATTTTTTGTATTAAGTGTAATACAATACTTTATACACACACATTTTTTTTTTTTTTACGAAATTTTTCTATTCGTCGATGCTCCCCCAGTGTCGTAATTTTAATAGAATTGTATACGTATAATAATATTCGTGCTGTCACTTTTTGACCCACTTTTTTCATTAGGCACGATAGTGATCTGGGTCGGAAAGTTATGGCTCTTGACGTTTTTAAAATTATTTTCATCTCGTCATCCTGTGATATCATTAAACACTTATAACTTTCAAACTCTGTTGTACATTTCTAAAGTCACTGTTATTATGCCACCCCCAGTCGAGTGAAATGGGTCAGCTTTTTGTCGTCGAATATAAATACGCACGATTGAAGAATAATATCTATTATTTTTTCCCCTGCGCTCGGAAAAGGGCAGTACCCTTTTAGAATAAGTCCGCCTATTATTCTTTAAAAATAATAGGTAGGTACCTAGGTACTGTTATAATCAACGAAATAATATTGTTTAGAGGAATAAAAGAGAAAACGTGTACTTTGTGTTTCATCGAATTATTCTGCAAAACAGATTATAATATATTATAATAATAATAATAATAATAATAATAATAATAATAATAATAATAATAATAATAATAACAGGTTCAGAGTATATTTTTATAATTATTGTCAATTACTGATAAAATCATCCAAGGCCAAATCGAGATAGTGTACATTTTTTATGAAACTAAAAAAATGCGTTTGATTAAATTCATATATTATAATATATCGTTACGTGGAAATTTTTTTATGGATTCAGCGATGACTACGATATTCGGTGTATAATTTAACTTCGGCGCAATAATAAAGTTTGCAAAATAAGTTTCATCGAAATAACGCGCTTATAATATATTGAGAACACGCTCAGTGTTTTGTTTTGAAAGAAAAACGACTACTCGTGATAATTATCGTTAATTTTTTTTCATTTTCCTCCTTTTTCGGATTTATCCTTGTGAATAATTATGATATAAAATACGTTGCCCAAAGTAACTTACGTCATAGACGCTGAGCGTCAAAAAAAAATATTCTATAATATTATTATAAATTTTTTATTTATTTATGTTAATTATAACACGTGAATAATGCGTATTTCGATATAATTACGTTAACTAGAATGACATTGGCCAATACATTAAGTAATTAAAAAAAAAAAAAAAACAGATTTTTACATAATTATTTATAATGTATTCCATATTTAAATCTTGTTAATATTTTTATGGCAATTTTTGACAACCAAACTATTGAAATAATTATAAGTTAATTTTTCGTTTTAGTTTTTATAACGAGATGATAAAAATAAATAAAAATATACGAGTATTACGATTTTACTTTGTTTCTTTTATAATGAAATATATTGATGTGATTAATATTTTATATAAAGCTTGTCATGAACAATGAACAATAAATTAAATGACATTTATATAACGGCTGTCATTTTTAGACAAATATTATTTTGACACATAAATTGTTTTTGTACTTAATTTCTTAACTCACTATAAAATTGAATTTGAAAATATTTATAAAAACCTATTTCTATATTTTATTTTATAACTGAAATGCGTAGGTATATGACTTTTAATTAAACCAGCGATGACCATGAGTTTTTGTAAAATAAGTGAAAACGTTCAAATAAAATCAAAACAATACTTAAAATGATTAAGATACAATTATTTTTATAAAGGAAAAATCGGATGTGTATAACTAAAAAGTAAAGAGTATGACGTGTAGAAACAGGATATTACGATGATTTCAATAGACAGTTAATAAACTTAATTTTATACTGAAAGTGAGTTAAATATTGACCGAAAAAATATGATAGCGATTTAAATTCTTCCTTGTGTAAGATGAACAGAGACACGAGAATAAAAAAGAAAAGCCTGCGATTAAGTCAAAAACCGAATTTAACTATAATCGGGCTACAGTCCTTAAGAGCAATATAAAGATTATTCGGGAATATAACTCTATACGCCAAAGATGGAGCATAATATTTGTAGATAAGGAGTTAAAATTATGGATAATCGGTTCAACAAAGTTCACGGTAATTAGGTTAGAGTTCAAATCGTTTATTAATTATTACTTGAAATACGTATAGTGATCATTAATAACGATACACGTTGTAGGCACGTAGTGTTTTAAACCGTTATTATAATATTTGTACAAGGTATCGACGATGATTTTGTAATTTAAAATAATAACAAAAACAAATATTTAAATAATCGTTACAATCGGGACTTTATAATATTATAATTCACAAGTTATTTATCAATTATTTAAAAAAATAAATTATTATAATATGTTTTTATTCGTAAAACATATGCGTTATTATAAGACATGCAATTAACTATACTTGGTAGAAGTATAATATATATTATTATTAGTCTTATTATTATGTCTGTAAATAATGAGCCTTTACTGTTATTTTTATGATGTCTCATTACACGTGTCACGTGTAAGTATTACAAAGTTGTTGCACAGCAAAAATACTCGTGTGTATAACTTTTTAGTGGGCAAATGCCACTCATGGAATTCCTTAATATTCCAACAATAGTAGCCTGCGGATGAAAAGGCGTTCCTTGTCGAAAACTTTTTAAAGTATGTATTACACTGTTTTAATGTTTAAGATTTTCTAACAATTACTGCAGTGTAAGCTCGCACAAATAAGGGGGTATGCTTGTTTAACGTTTCTGGAACATTTACGAAGAGACAAAGTGTTTTTCGGTAACTATATACGCTATTATAATAATATTGTGTACGTCGATTTTTGAATTTTCTGCAGGTAATTGTACGAACCAAAAGTACACGATATTTTACAAAATATAAAAACCCAAATTCCACGCCTTGTCCTTATATTTTATTATGATAAAATAAACACACCGAAACTAAAACCACAGTTTTCTTTGGAAGTGTAATTGACGATGGAAACTTAATTTAAATAAAATTAACATAACAACATAAATGTAATTTTTATTTCCCACAATTAAAGTACTAATTTTATTAGCCATGAAATTATAAGCTGAACATTGTGCAGAATTTTAACTGTGTACTTAATTTTATTAATCTTTGATTATAATCATATTTTGAGTTTTTACAATAACACAGTTTTAGAGCAAGCATAACGACTGCATAGTATAATGTATGCAGATATTATTGATTATCATTTGTTAAATTATCAACGATGTTTGAATAAAAATCAAAAAATTTCGTGGAACAATTATACAACTAAATAATATTTTAATATAAAATAATTATAAAAATAAGGGTAGTAAATCAATATATATATATATATATTATAACGTTAATCCAGCCACGATTATCCATAATAAATGAATGAAATTCTTATCACGATTTAGCTTATTTCGATTAATACATCATAGTAAACTATTTCACGCCTAATTAAATGTGCTTTAAATAATATAATCGATTTATCAATGACACATCGCATGCGTTACAATAAGATGAATTCTTATAAATAATATGAAATATTAATATTGAAAATCGATCGTCGTTGGACAGGGAAAAATGGACGCATTTGAATATTGTACAGTGTTATTCCGATATACGTATTCCAAAAACGCGCAGATGGTTAAGAATCCAATTCTTATGGAATGTATCAAATCCGGGATAAGTGTCACCTGTGTGAAGAGAAAAAAAAATGGACGGTATTCAATAGCGAATTGCAGTATTTTGATATATTCCTTACGAAAATATTATATTGTTATAATATGTGACTATCGCAGAATCGTTTATTTATTGCTGAACATTTTTATCGGACTCGATGAGAATTTATTATACGTTTTTAAATTATTATTTCGTTATAATCGCTATACGTTTGTCTGAATTGATATATTATACAACAAGAAGTAATCATAATTCATTTAAATAAAATACATATTCAATATTGTGAATTTCGAAATATCATTTTATTAGATATATTTTGAATGAACAATTCGTTATAATCGTACGTTATAATTATATTGCATAATACGTCCAACTTTGAAATGGAACATGGTACACTTTATTACGATTAGGTTTAAACAAAAGACCGTTTATTTACTAATCGACGGTATCAAGCTTTGTTCGTCACACTGTATAGTGTATACACATTATACCTAACCGAGAAACCCTTCTCGTAATTCTGACATGTATATCTTATTTGAAACGATTGCATTTCGACCTCACACCCTCATTCCAATATTTAACTCAATTACATAATCCGACCGTCGTGTCATTTTCACGCGTTGAGCAATTGAGTGAGAGTTAACCTCGTAAAATATGGAAATTCGACCTAAAATAAAATAAAATATAAATGACGGTGATGAAAATTTCGGATTGTTACAAGTTTTTTACGTAAACACAATAAATTATTAAATATTATATAGGTAATATACAATAATAAATACAAAATAGTGAATAATAATGTAATGTTTCTAGACGTGTAATTATAAATTAGAAAATTTAATATAAATTACATATCAACGGATATTTAGAAAATATACAATTTTAATAGGAAAACGAAATACAATTTATTTTTGATAAAAAAAAAAAAAAAAATTCTAATTTTTAACGATCATTATTCATTTTTCTATTTTCTATTTTATTATTTTATTTTCGATTATGTAAAAGTTTAAATTTTTTTTTTATTTGTATCGTTAAGTATCCCATTTTTACTATAACTTAAGTACGGTTTATAAAATTTTAACGTAATGAGAATAAACCTTAATATTAAAAAAAATTAATTTTAATGTATAAAAATTGTTCTAGTTAAAAAAATTATTATTTTATATGAATATTTTTAAAGTATTGTACAGTATTTATTATTTTTTTCATAAATTTACCGTGTTTTAAATTTTAATCAATAGTGATTTTGCACTATAGCAATTACTTTTTTAGTAAGTTTACAATTGTGAAAATGTTATTCATACAATATGTGAAACTTCAGACCGATGTTTGTTTTAATTAATTTCAAAAATATTTTTTTTTTTTTAAATATTTTTAAAATTAAATAAAACTTTTAACTAAAGTTTAGGTTAAAAATAACTAGTTTAAAAAACTTCAAAAATAAATATTTTAAATACTTGTTAATTTGTTTTAAAAATATCAATACATAATATCTGACATTGAATGGTCGATATTGACATATGTCATTGAAATATATGTATAATATAAGAAGACTATAAACCTACAAAGTATTCGATATTTATGATAGTGTATTTTTTACTCGGATATTCCAAATTACATTTTGTTTGGTATTATTATTTTTTAATTTTACAAATTCGTTTTCTATGACATGTAATGCCCAATTATTATAAAGATAATTTTATGATAATTTATTATAATAATAAATAATTAAAAATTTGTATTTATAATCATATATGTATGTAAATCACTGAGATTAAAATATTTTTGAAATAATTATTACTAAGAATAACACGAGTACGATTAAGTACTATCAATTTCTATCAATTCATATATATATTATATTTCATTATAATATGTATCACGAAAATGTCAAATAATGATAAATAGTCGTGTTACGCGATTCAAAATTTATATTCCTAAATAATGACCTTGAAATCAGCTCTCGGTTATTTATTCGGTATTATATTTTTACGTCTCATTATTATCTCTCAAAGTTCGAAATTATAAATGATTGATGACCATGTGTTGATGTTCTAGAAGTTTGTTTTAGGCGATTGATAAAGACATGAAAAGACGAGTACGTCACAGATGTCACATACATTACTATGAAAAGTTAGATAGGTATAGTTACGTATTTCGGAACAAATTTGTGTGTATACATTATACCATACATTATAATATAACCACAGAGTTTCGCCTTTCTGTATTCGGATAGGTATAATAATTTATAAAAATTTTGTTATTTATTCGTTCGGTTAGTGCTGGCGTGCAATTTTATTCAAAATACAAGAGTTATATAATGATTTTTTCGCCGTCACTTTAAAACGAAATCTAAGCGAATATAATATTGTGAAATATACGTGGAAATTAAATTTTTTTAAAGAATTTCTTATTATGTACCTAAAAATAATATTGGACCATGAGACATCCGAAGAACGTGATCGAAGAACGTATAAGGACGTCTATAACGTATTATTTTGTGACATGAATTATTGCCATGTCCAAAAATATATATTATGTATATTATTATTTTTTTTTTTTTAGCGAATATATACCATAAATCATTGCGGGCGATTCGACATCGATATAAAACAGCGTCCGTCCTCGTTTTATTTGCGACGTTATATTCGTATATACCTCGGCAGGACTTCCGCTAGGCCTTCGTTTCCATTTCCGCCCGTGCCACAAATATATTGTCCCTTAAGTTTAGGCAACAAGAAACGTGGTTACGAGTTGCGTATATATACAGCTTAAATATCCCGAGCGTTAATCAAATTTTCACACCGTTCGCCCGCTAGTCGACTCGAACCGTCTCCGCTCGTTTTGCGATATTCTGGTAGTTTTTAATTGGGTTAAACGTTACGTTACGATATGAATATATGATATAATAATACCGATTAAGTCACCGAAACGGTACGTTCAAGTCGTATAATGCGCGGTTTTACATTCGAAATATTAAAAATCGTTATCAAAATAAATAATAAAACCTCGTTTCATATACCTAATATTATTTCACTACGGATTTTTTATTTATATAAATTATATTGACGGACCGATTTTGTTTTTGTTTGTTTGTTTTTTTTTTCTTTATCACGTTCGACGCGTAAAATTTAAGTGTAAACGATTTTTTATCTCTTTAACCCGTTAAAATGATAATATAAACCGAGTCGCGTGGTACGCGTAATATAGTAGAAAATTACACACGGGGGAATTCGCAAAAATGGGCGCGTCACTTAAATAATAATATCGTAAAACGTCGACAAAAGAAAATTAGTCCGACCATTGCGTCGTAGTTTTTAGTCGAATCGATAGTGAAAGTGAGATGACACGCAGAATGTCCGTCGTACGATTGATTAAAGTTCACATTATAGAACTAAAAATTAAAAAAAAATTGTAACATTTTGAAAATGAAATACGTATTCGTTACGCACTATGAAAATCCTAGTTTTATTGATAAAAACATATTATGTATTATAACGTCGATGAACGATTATTAAAAGAATTCCAATAACATTTATTGACATTGATAACACGTAAAATTATATTACTTATTTTTTATAATTCACCGTTATATTTTAAACGTAAATCCTTATGCCCTAAAATTAAGTTTTATTTTTTGATTACGATAAATTACGTTAATTTTATTTAAATACAGTCGAAAAGTTATAATTAAGCATAAATTAGGACATAATTAATTATAATAATAAAATATAATCAACGTAATCGTTGCTAAATACAACTTTAAAATGAATTATCTAGGTGTTTATTTAATTTTAATTTTATACGTGTATATATAAATATAAGTTTTTGCATTAGTTTTAAAAGTATTAAAACAGTTTTATTTTATTTTTTTTTTGCTTTAATACGTTTTATACGCCGTAGACGTTTGTAACGGATAAAACTTTCAAAATAATCACAACATAATCGTATTTTTATTTAAAATAATTTTTATTGTTGTACGTTTAATGAAAAACAACACCGAAGAAATTTAAAAAAAAAACCCTCTCCGCGTACTTTTATATAATATAGAATATACATAATATTATATTTTACCGCATTGAAAACAATATAACCACAAACAAATTATATTTAACGTTTATCATTTTAATAATATTTATATATGTGTATTATGTTGTATAGTACTTTTAAGCTGTACGGTGATATTTCATAACCCAAATACAAAAATGGTTTTTATCAACTGTAAATTATAAAATTAAATTATAAAATTTAAATATAAAAATGATTTTATATCTATCTGATCACACGAAATTATACCGTGGGTTCTTTTACCTACTTTTTCTGTAATTATTTTTCCCGTATCGTTTAATTTATGAAATTGTTTTTGTTCGAACCAAGACACAAAATAGGTACCTACCTATAAAGATATGTAAAACTAATTTCGCTTTTTTTGGCGTTCGTTTCCGCGGATAACACAGCAAAAAAAACGAGAGTCGGTTAACGTTACTCGTTTCTAGATAAACGGCGTGTATTCCCAAAAGTATAATTTTTTTCAATTATTTCAAAAATACCCACGTTATTTTTATTTTTATACACGCATTTATTGTAAATTTCATTACCTATTGCAATTATTTATTACGTTCGGTATTTGTTTACTAAGTGTGTGCGATTTCGGTGATTTTTGCATAATAACAAAATAAATCAAATTTGATTCAGTTACATTTTTTTGCATTCATAACTATATAAAATTTATAAATTTTATGAAACGATAGTTTTACTTTAAAAACATTTGAATACGATGTCAACTGTTTTGCTGCTTTTCTCCTCGTTTACAGGGGTATCATAAATTATTGTTGATAAACGATGTCATGACATTCATAATTCATAAATTAATTATTCTTTTAAAAGTCAGACCCAGCGTGATTATTATAGGATATCCGAATGAAAAAGCGTTCCGGCCGGAGGTTTCCACAATAATAACGTAGAAGAGAAAAAAATATATTATTGAAATAGGTATATATATATATATATAAGTGAAGTGGTGGAAAAAACGGGTATAACGATGACAACGGAAAAGGGATGAAAAAGTTTAACAAATATTTAGTTTAACTAAAATTCATTGTTATAAAAAAAAATTTTTATTACCTCAAATCTTTTAACCCCAAAGTGTTAATTTAAATCTGTTGTAAATTATGTTATATTCGTCTTTTTTTTTTTTTTTTTTATCATAATTATGAGGATATACCTACAAATGATTTATTCGTCCAATTAGAATGTATAACGTAATAATAAGCGTTCAACTTGAAGTATAATTATATCAATATTATTGATATTTCCTTGGTACATATTTATTACGTTAATAATATGGTATAGAATTCACAAAACGAATAAAAAAATACGAATAATAATATTTATTTAGATACTTGTAAATTCTACTGATTTTTTTTTTTTTTTGTTTAAATGCGTATATCATAAATCATATACAAAGTTGTATGCACAGGGGGTCCTGAAAATTATTATGATCCTATAATTATTATTATGGCCGACATTTTTAACCGTGATAAGTGATGGTCAATATTTATTTTATGTGTAATATAGTTTATAATATGCACAAATAAAACTCTTAAAAATCTATTAATACTTTAAGACGTTAAGTATATCGTTTAGAAAGTATAAAATATAATATTGTAATTTTAAATTTCGAACATAAAAGTTTTAAATACAAAATACATAATAAAATATAATAATAAGGTATTTCGCCCAGAGCATTCGTGTTATTGCATATAGTTATTTTTCAGTATTATATTCTATACGTATAGTTAATGTTGAAATTAATTACATAAATTTGATTATAATTTACATTCCGTTCTGTATTATGTGACCCACATATAAAATTTTTCAGTATACGTACCATTTTATTTTTCGTAAATTTCGATGGAATTTAAATGAACTTAAAAAAAAGAAAAATGATAACTATTTAAACACCCACGTAGAAAAATTATCATGATTTTGTTCTAGTTATCAATAATAATAATAAATTATAGAATTTTAACTATTTTTCAACGTTTCTTTTTTTAAGTAACTGGTCGCTTTGTGTTTTTAATTAAATAATAAGTTTTTCATTCGCTAATTATATGAAAAAACAAATTTGTTGGATGAACAAACCGATATGCCATTCATAGCACTTATGATATTATAATATGTTAAGATTCGTAGGAATTATATTTTTCTCTTATAGACATAGTTTGTAGGCATACAATAAGTTGTTTAATTTAAATAAAAATATACTTTTTTTTAAATCTCATAAACATAACATTCAAATCATTTTATGCAATAGATACTAATTAAATTTTTTGTTTATTTTAATTTAATATTTTTAAATATTTAAATATTATCAAATTAAAATAAATATTTGTTATAAGAAATCAAGGACGTTTTTTTTATATAGGTAATATTCAAAATGTAATAATTTTTATCGTATTTTTTTAGTAAAAATATTAAGCATAAAATATAATAATGTTAATGTATCGATTATTTTAATTCATGTTTGAAGTTGAGATATTAGGCTTTATTTTATTATTTTCGATCGTCTCATATCTGAGGATTTTTTTCCACGAACATTATTTAAATGCCGTTTCAGGCAGGCGTGTTATAATATGTTATTTTTATTCAATCACAAAAACTAGATTCTGGTCATAACTCATACAGTATACGAATACTGGTCTATAATAATATTGATAGTCTATATAAATATTACGAGTAAAGTTTTAATGCAAGTTGTTATACAAAGTAAATAGATTATGCTACGAGTAGAATATTTATATTATCATTGTGCATTTTATGTTAAAAAAAAAAAAAAAATTAACATATAATACTACGTATTTAGGTATAATAAATTGATTGCACATCACTTTACGATAAATACATTGGATATATTATTATATATTTATAATTTACATTAGTACAGGGATGATCAAAATTTTATTTTACATAAATACAGTGGGGAGTAAATTGTTTTTTAAATAAAATATATTGATAATAAATCATAGAATTATATAGAATTAGAATTCTATATATAGAATATTATATTTTAAAATCTTTAGTTTGTGTGAAAACAATACTAATATAATAAATAGATAATAATCACCTTATTTATTGTATTAAAATACAAATTTACAATATTAAATCATCTCCATATTATTAAAATATAACTCGTAATTTTTTTTTTATATATAATTCAAATACTCTTTAACAATGTTTATTGTTTATTTAACAACGATGAAACAATTTTATTAAAAGTGATAGAGACATAAATTGTTATATAAACACGTCATACGGGTAACTAGTTTATTTGGATTGTAATAATTATAATATTTTATAATAATTAGGTATTACAAATTTAATATTATATTTTTAAGGCAATATTTACTACGTTACCTTTTCAATGTATATACATTTGAAACGATTTATGTTAAATTAATATTTAGCAATAATTGAATTATTTGTTAACTGAATTATTATGCAAATAAAAGTTAATCAAAGATTTTATCACAGAGAATAAAACGCAATTTATCATATTATAATGGAATTCCTTTTTGCGTATAATATTAGCGTCATTCATTTATGAATATAAATTTTAATTTAAAACACTACACATAACTAAACTTAGTTGCATTTATTTACTATGAATACGTCTGTATGAAATCTATTGACGACAACGATGATGATATAAATCCAATATTAGTTTGACGTTAAATTATTTACACAAATATATCCATTTTGAACGTTGCGCTTGAACTTAATAGTTTTTCATAATTATTTTTCCGTTGATAACTTTGTATTAATACAGAGGGATACGTAAATTATATATATATAAAAAAAAAAAAACAAATTAGAAACTGGCTTTTTTTTTTTTTATTAAAAATTTATAAATTTTAAATGCTATTGTACGAGAAAAAAATTCGAAATAATATAAGTATTTTTACCATTTTGTCTGGAATTCAGTTAATATAAAATGTTATTTTCAAAGACTATGATTATGAAATTTTATTTTCATAACCGATAAACAATACACAAGATATATATGACATCAAATATTATATTGAATTTGATTATTATCTAATCTTCATATTGTTTGAAATGAATTTTTTTAAAAAAAATTGTATTATCATCTAAATGCTAACACTGTGCGCGCACCAGCTATAAACCATTTTATTAAACCTCTGTTTAACATCAAAATGTTAGAATTATTTTATTTTATACACTAGACCACGTTATTATTTCATCGTCTAACGAAACACTCAGTCATAAACATAAATTTTGTAGAGTGTCCTATTAAAATTTTACATGGGCGATGTTTTATTTTGCATATATAATATTATATACGCCACTGAAGAGTACTTAGAACGTCACGTAATTTATATTATATTATATTATAATAATATTATTGTACAAACAGAATATTTTATTTAGTTATTAACCCAGGTGAGAGATTATAGAAATGTTTCACGTTATATTATTCAATTCGCGTATATGATAGATCGTAACGAAGACAGATGTCAGTAAGAGGGTGTACATGATATTATGATGGAAGATTATTATGTCTGCCTAGCTGACGCTCACCAACTACGACAACTTCTAATTTTAAAACCATCCACATTTATTAATATTATATAACATTCCCAACTTGGAATATGATTAATTCAATGATTTTACCTTAAAATAATAATTACAAATATTATAGCATTTACACTAATTTAGAAAATATTCATACGTAATTTCGGAGTTTATAAAACGAACAATAACAATATTAATAATTTTAGATACGTTTAAATTATAATAATTCATACCTTATTAGATATATCAGTTTACGTAAATAATATAAAAATAAAATATAAAACGTAATATACAATATTATTAATCTTTAATTTCATAATGAGTAATGACGAATGATATTTATTTATTTGTAATCGAATAATTTCTTACCTTAACTTGTTTTCAATATAATTATTATATTAATTTAATTTACTAATTACCAGAAAAATAATATCTATAAACATTATGCGATCAAGAAAAGAAAAGTAAGAAAATCTGTTCTATTTTAATGTATTTCGTAGCCATTAGATGTTAGGGAAACGTGATTTTACTTATTGTCCAGTCGTAAGTAATGTTTATTTTTGCTGCGAAATCTTAATGGTCGAATAATGGACGTTTTACTCTTTATATGTGGTACCTACGCTCGTTTTTGTTTGTTTGTTTGTTTTTTTTTTTTTTTTTTTTTTGTATGAAGTTATTTAACTTGTTGGGTTTTTTTTTCAGGAACTATCCGAATTTGAAAACGCACACGGGTCATGAGTTTTGTCTGGTGGAAAGACTTTCGGAGAAAGCGTCCACCTCCGGACCGGCAGACGTGGAGGAAATTCGATTGTCGACGACAACCAATCGTCGACAACGCAGTTCTGCCAATGTCACAGCTGGTCACTGATTAAATTCGACTACTTTTCATCTTCTATTTGGATTGGAGCAATTTATGCGTACTTCCGTACATTTCTGATTATATTTTGCGATTTTTAAAATGGAAATGCTAAACGCAGCTGAAAACCTGTCCAACTTGTCGGGCATGGTGTTCAAAATCGACCAGAATGAATTCGGGCTTTTAGTCGACCAAAACGGTACCGATTATCTAAATGGCAGCAACGTGACCATGGACCCCAACCGGACATACTACATATTCGAGTCGGTATATCCGTCCACGTACTCTGTGCCGGAAATAGTGGTCGCCTCCGTTGTAGTCATCATGCTTATGATCGTCGTAGTCGTGGGTAACATGTTGGTCATCATAGCCATCGTGACTGAAAAGGCGCTTAAGAACGTCCAGAACTGGTTCATAGCCAGCTTGGCAGTGGCCGACTTCTTCCTAGGTATAATCGTCATGCCGTTCTCGTTGGCCAACGAGCTAATGGGCTATTGGATATTCGGCGACTGGTGGTGCGACATCCACGCCGCCCTCGATGTCCTTCTTTGCACTGCATCTATCATGAACCTGTGTCTAATAGCTTTAGACAGGTATTGGTCAATCACGCAGGCGGTCGACTACCTAAAGAAGAGGACGCCGGCGCGTGCCATGGTTATGATCGGATTCGTGTGGATATTTAGTGGGGTCATTTGCATACCGCCCCTGCTTGGCTGGAAAGTCAAAAGAGTACCGGAAAGATATCCAAAATGCGAGGTAAATGCATGACATTTATTTTCGTTTTTATTGCATATAATCATAATATTAAGTATTTATTTGGATAGTTTTAAAAATAAAACCGTCCACAATGTTGGATTCACTAAGTTGTATAATTTAGTTAATTAAGAATAATTATCGGAAATCCTTAATCGATAAGTGTTTGAGCAAGTCAAATGTCACATAAGAGAGAAAACATAACATTATGAAGATGGATGCGAATTTTGTTCATTATTACATCATTACATGATATATTATATGAAATATTAAATATTATAATTGTACGAAAATTTTTCCAAAGAATGTTTTTTCTTCATATGACCATACACATTAATAATAATTATTACTAAGACACATATTAATAATTTAACATTGATATTTTTATGGCAATAATGCATTAAGATTAAATCAATATAAATATTAAATATTTAAAAATACAATCGAAAATATTTCTCAATAATAGGAATACAACGTAGTACGTCGAGTTCATGATGTAGATTTTTTAAATTACAATTTTTAAAATATATTCTTTAAAAAAAAAAAAAAAAAATATGCATTTACTATATTATATAACTGATATTCCTTCGAATCTAATTAATTTAATGAAATAAGCGTTTAATGTTGGTCATTAAGTGTTAAAATCTTAAACTATATGAACATGAATTGTGAAACTTTTAAAAACTTATTAATGTAATAATGGACGAAAAAAATTATGATAACGGTTATTAGTTTTCATAATAAAAAATAATTTCTTTATTAAAAGCTATATCGGAGCCATAAAATTATGCATTTCAAATTATGAAACGATTTGTTTAAGTTATTAAAACTACACTAACTATTTGAACATTATTTTAAAAATAATAAGTTTTATTATTTATGGTTTTAATTTATATCTATATATTATTATCTTATTATAAAATATTTCTATCCAATATAATAATATATTGATATGTAACATAATATACGTATTATATGGTAAATTTAAATTATAATTGTTCGTGTAACAATAAACCGATTTGACTCGTATTTTCTAAACTACAATATAGGAATTCGTTTTGAACACTACACATTATAATATACCTATATAATGAAATCACTTCATATATTAGATTAAACAATTATTTGGAATTCAATACTGTTCATTATTGATGTTAATGTTATAAATGTGTCGTTCCAATTACACTAACTAAATAATAATTATTGATACAATTGAGCGAAGATTATAAATATTAGTAGACTAAAAAATAGATCTCAAAAATATTAAAATATTTTTCAATGTAATATTATGATTTATTATATATATATAGAGATTTTTGAATTTCATATCGTATAAGTTTTTTTTTTATTCAAAATTATTGATTTTCTAACTATAGATTTTTCCATTAATATTCAATCTACATTATTATTAAAAACAAACGATGTATAGATAAGATAAGGTAATAGATAAGGACTATTGTAATCGAGTAAATGTAATCAGGCAAACTTCTTTATAATAATTATATAAGGAATAATATTATAATTATAAAACAATAATTTAATATTATTCGATTAATTTTTATTGTACTAAACTCCAAAAATTAAAAATCATTATTTATTATTACAGATGACAAATTAAATATATTTAGTACACACATTTACGTATTTATAATATGTTTACTATCGTTGAAAAGAATATACAGAATAGGTTTTATGACTAGAATCTCAATAAGTATAGAAAACTTTGACGAACTAAAAAAAAAAATTCATCTTTCTAAGAATTATTGTTATCGCTAACAATCAGAAAATAAAAAATTAATGACTATTTTTTTAATTTTTTTTTTTTTTTTTTGCTTTTTATTTCTTTTGAATTTAAATACCGGTATATATATATAAAATATAGTGTAATGTTTTCACTGTTAGTTTCTTTACGACAAAATATATTATTCGTATTTTAATCATGAGTTTTTACGATTCATATATAATTTATTTTAAGGAAAAGAAACTCGTCGACAAAGCGCGCATCTTAAAATTACAGTTAAATATTACGTTCAAATATTTATCTTAGGGTCTTATTATATAATAATTATAATTGGTAAATACCTAAACGATAATTATACATTTATTCTCTTTACAATTTTTCAGTATTGTCATAATATTTTTCAATAATTTAACATTTATTTTTCACGACGTTAATTGTTTGTACACAGTCAATTTATTACAGTTTTAAAAGAAAAAAGAATATTTATCAGTGTATTTTATAATGAAGCCGAAAAATATTCGGGTGTTAATAAAACTTTGTTTGTTTTTTTTTTGTTTTACGATTATAACGATGAAAGTTTAATTTAAATTTTAAAACACTAAACGAAAAATTTACAAATAATATAAATATTATTCGAATAACTATTTAAATTTAACGAAAAACGGGGATTATTTTCTACGTTTTGATTAAATATTTTATACTGTAATATTGTAATAATTCTAAACTTATATAATATTCTACGTCTTTTTTAATAGAACTATACTAGCATAAAATTAATTTGTTTATTATATACGAGTATTATTTACTTAATATATAGTATTATATTACGTATCATTTTAATAGTATAAATATATTATACATTTTTTTTTTTAAAAAAAAATGACATAAATAATAAATTGTACATACACAATTTTTTTTAATTTTTTTTAGATTTTTAAATTTAAAATATTGAACAATTCAATATAACATTTCCAATAATTGATTTTACGCAAAATAGTGTATCCCCATATAAATACTTTTTTAATTTAGTTTATAAAGTAACAACGTTTAATGTACAACGATACAAGAACTATTAATCTAGATTCGAGGGCATGCAAATTTAAAATAAGTACGAATTTAAACAATAATAATATTACAGTTAATACTTTTTATTATACATTAGTATCTTAAATATCGTTATTTAGACGTTTATATTATTTTGTTATAAACAAAATTCTTAAACACACAATTGTATCTTAAAGTTTAGGAGTAAATAAATAAAATCGATTAATTTTAGTATACGAAATTGATGAAAAACAAAAAAAAAAATGGTTTACCTTTTTAATGAAAACACGTGTTTCGTTTCGTTTTTTTTTTTTTTTTTTTTTAGTAAAATGAGTGTACTTCGTATTAAAAATATTATAATAAATAAATTATAGTACAGTATTAGTTTTAAATGAAATCTAATAAAAACGTAATAATAATACGTAGAAGATGATAATATTATCGAATTACTTTAACGTTATTGTTAAATATTAATTCTATTCGTATTGTTAGGTTATCATTGTGTCCCCGTGATATCAATGCGAAAGGTACACACTCGGGATAACAATAATGATTTCTTATAATTAAATTAAGCACTGTATAATATTATTCAAGTGGGTTACACAATACAAAATTGGTATTCTTTTTATAATACAATAATGCTCGAGCGGATCGTGGGCGGATGTGCATGTGCATGCGAATAATAACATTATTTATTATTATGTAAACTAGAATAATTTTATGAATAAAACAATTATTGGTATAATATGGTACGTTTATTATGTCTGTGAAAAAACAAAAATTTCCATATCACGTTTTTCGATTATAATTTGATCGTTTTAACGTAACGTACATTATTATAATTATTTTATTTTTTATTATTATTATTATTATTATTATTATTATTATTATTTCGATCGCGATTTATTCACAATATTGTAAAAATGATTATTATTATATTGAATATTATTATTTCGTTAGCTTATGCACACAAACGAAATGATTAATGCATTATAATAATACAATCTAATCACAATCGTAATAAATCGCGTTATAAGTATTTTTATTTGTTACAAAACTTTTTCCATAACATTTTATAGATCCGTTTTTTTTTTTTTTTGTATAAAGTAAAAAAAGATTAGTGTACAATATTTCAGTTCCAATAACTCGCGTTCGGCTACAATATTTCTCGATCGCTATACTGTATCCATTGAAATCGAGTCATGACCGTATAAAAAACATGTAAGAAAAAAAAATGTTATCGCGTAACGATGTGATATATTTTATAATATAAAATAATAAATTATAATATTTTACACCGTATGAGATGTTATCCAATCCTCAAACAGCCTCTAAATATAATTTTATATTCTTCCATTGATAAAAAATAACTCTGGTACAAATTACTTTTTTTTATCTTATAGTCAATAATATGAATATTGATTAAGAGATAATAATTATCACTAAACACGTTGCTCTTCACAAACAACCAAATTTAAAGTAGATACCTGCTAAAATCCGGTTGTACAATTTTAAGTTCGCCCAAACATGTATCATTATAATTATACGCGAACGCAATAGTTGCAAATGTCAAAATATGACATTTCTACGATTGACGATTAAAGAAGAGTTTATGCGAATACCAAACTTTTGTCGGACAGTCCAACACAAACTCACTAATTACAAATTATTATGTATTTACGGGTGATCACTGTGTGTAAACACCAACTGTCTAGACTAATACATATTCAGTGACTATCCCTTCGGAAACCGTATTACGTATACGAAGTAAAAGTTTTGGAACCCACTATCTTGATAGTCAGTGATGGTATATACCACAGCGATAACTACACCGAACTCGCTGACTTTTCACCTCCATTAATTATGTACGTTATGTTGTATGATTGTGACAATATTCTAGGATTTGCAGAGATATACATATAATATTTAAATTTAAGGTAAGCCATTTCTCTAGGAATAGAAACATAAAATAGGAAAAATATTATAAAATTTTATTTTAAATTAAAAATAAATTCATTTATAAATCTTAAGTCATCGAATTATAATATGTAGAAAAAAAATAAAATTACTAATAACCTACATAATAATAGAGATAAATTATTACTGATAATAAATAAAACTAATTCCTTAATTTATGAATAATTAAATAATATTTATGCGTTAATAGATAAAAAAAAAAAAAAATTGTCAATGGTAAAATAAAAATAATAATTTTCAATATGAATATTTTTTTCCTCGCTTTACTTTTTTTTTTTTTATTAAATATGTTGATCAATACAAGAGTAATTGTTGACAAAACAAAAAGACAGCTTGATTTCCGGAGGACTTCAATTTATAAGATAAAATTATTAAGTAATTTACAACATTATAACAATAACATAACGTTATTTAAGTATAACTGAAATAAAAATGTCTCAACCGAACATTATTATAAGAGTAATGTTCGCAATATTTTAATACAGGTATAAATACAGCATTTAATTATTTACCTAAATCATATCAGCTATAGTAGATCGTTCACAAACAGTTGTTATAGATATATTATATAAACCTATATAATAAAATCGTTAAATTAATAGACAAAGAGATAAAGTGAAATTGGCGAGGAGAAATAAGGAAGAGATAAATCGAAACACCTATCATTTAACCCGGTTCTAATACCTAAAGTATTTCTCGTAAATATTATTATATAGTTCTTTTCAAAAAATATATCTTCCTACTTCCAACACCCCCTCGTACTATTTTAAATCATTTTCTTTCATCGTTCCTTCAATTGGTATTATGACGACTCTGCGGTACTATATATTAAATTTTCACTGAAATATTTATACAGTGGTCATAATATTACACATCACTATCAAATGAATGTTTTCCACGAATGTACATTTAATAATATATTTTCATTGCCACGTTATAATAAATAGAACACGCTTGTAATGTAAACATACTTATGTTACAAAAAAAAATTAAAAATAAATTCATAGGTCATATAGAAATAAAATTATAATTTATTTAACATCACGTATAAATCATTAATATTAAACTATTGTTGAAAATTTTTAATTAATATTTTTATACATTAATGATATTTTGCAAAATTTATTAGTATTATTGATCAGTGATCACTATTACCATAATATAATACTATTGAATACGTATATAATAATAATAGTTAGTATCATTAATTCACATGTGTATATAAATTACCTACATAACGCGCCGTTTAATTTAATCAAATCAATATTTTTAACAAATTCATCATCAATAATAATAATAATAATATTTATAATTATTAATGATTATTATAAATTGTATTCATTATATTATAATATATTAGGTATATTGTGTAAAATCAAATAATAGCTATTATATCTTTATTTTTCGAATATTTCAGTTATTTGATATTATGAATTATAATATTATATTAAATACGTTATTATTTGATAAAAACTTATACTTGATTTTACTTATATTTCTTAAGTTATCATGTAAAATTAAAATCATTAAAATTATAGTTTCTATACGAATTTTATCTTTGGTCTTAACTCGTAAGATGATTAAATTAAATTTATTTCTCTGCCAAAATCATTTAAACCCCATTTACATTATAAGGACGGTGTAAGGTACAACCTATATGCATTCCTCAATATAACGCGATATTTACTCAGAACTTATGTCAGAATTTCGCATTTAACGTTTGATAAAACGCATACGCCTATACGCGAACTCCGCGGATTCGTCGGGTGTTATAATATGCGTATTTAAGTTACGCAATTTCTCTAGTAAATCACCATTAAACAAACCGACAGATGGAGCGTACACGCATTTATTGTTAACGGGTGAGATGGAATGGTCAGGAGAATTTAGCAAAGGACGGTAACGCTCGGTTTTGGAATTTTGCCTAATTGCAGTTTATCGTTGGTTCTCCTCTAGTTAACAGTACCTTAACGCCATGTGATTCGCTATAGGTATAACGCTAAATCTGAGGGAATTAAACGTTGATTAATGCACGCACCGAACAATCATACATCAGGAAATATAACAACCGATTTGAAATTGTGTTCATCGAACGCGAAGAACGATCCTAGTTTGGATTTTCAAAGAAAACATATTTTTTTTTTTTTTTTTTTTTTTTTATCGTTGTCCAAAATGAGTAACGAAAATAATTGGATCGTAACCTCCCCGACGCTTCGTTTGTGATAAAAAAATAAAACGTCGAATCATTTCGTTATACGAACGTTATAATATTATGTACATTTTGGTGACAATCAAGCAAGAAAGGAAAAGAGGCAATAAAATGTATTACTATTCCAAGGACCGCAGAAGAAAAACGAGTTTGCTTATACGAACCGTTGACTTGCATTGAGCTTACCACGAAAAAATAAAAATAAATAAATAAATAAAAGTAAAAGAAGAAAAATAATAATATAAAATCCGTTTTCTTACGGTCCAATTGATGATATATATATAAAAATTACAAGTCCAACAAACGTACTATTACAGTCGGAGGCCATTCACGGACTTGATGACGGTTCAATACGAATTTTTATTTTCCATGGATTTCAGATGCGTTATCTATCTGACGGGTTGAGATTTGTTTTACGACCAATTTTTAAAATCGCAGTTGATATTTTTCCTCTTTATTCTTCTTATTAAATTTTTTTTTAAATTAATTCAATTATTTTGTCACACAGTAGTATAATCATAATCATAGTATAATGTATTCTAATATCAATTCTATATTAAGAAATAAAATAAAATTATTCAAAATTACGATTCGAAATCCAAATTAAAATAATCATTTTTGTTAATTAATTCTTCACTAAATATATTGTTATCATGTTTAACCTACATTACATGATATTATATTTTATATAATATAAATTACGTTTTTGAAAGGTTATCTATGATAACAATTTTAATTTACGACAAATGTAAGATACGATATATCAAATTAATAGTTTTAATTCTTATTTGTTCGTTTTCTATCATATAATTTAAAATTGTTCAATAAACAATACAATTTATCTAATACATTAAAATTTAATTCAAACTAAACTAACTACTTTATTGTACACAATAATAAGAAATAAGTAATAACCACAACATAAAACATAACTTGATATTATTTTCATTCCAGTTTGTGGGAATCTAAACCATATGGTTTTGATCCGTCATAATCTGTTAATATCTTTTTTGCAATATGCGTAGGCCCGCATAATAATAATATAACTATAGTAATTTCCTTTTCAATCGAAATTGTGTGTAATTTATAATATTATATTTTACGAGTAATAAAATGTCCATAATACTGTTAACAACTTTAATATTATTGTTTTTGTGTATAATATTTAATATTTTTATATGTAAATAATAATTTTCAGTTATTTTTTTATAATTATTTATGCGAGCATATAAAAAAAAAAAAATGTATAAATAAGATCGAATTCTATGGTATAAACGTATGATAATATGCAAATATCCGAATATTTATTTTATTTTTTTGTTATTAATACTTTTGGAAATTGATGAGAAATATCGACTGATTTCGCTTAAATTTAATTTTAAATGTTTAATATTTGAAAAAATGAAGTGAGAAAATAATCGTTGAGTAGTATTCTATACTTTCTGATATCGATCCTCACGAAAAAAAAAAATAGTAAACAACAAGACAAAAGAAGAAAACCCAATCGGATGCTGGCGGTAAAAGATCCAATGGTACACGGAGAGGATAATTTTTACCATCCAGATAGCAGCGATGGAAGGTTAAAAGAATAATAATATTATATTATAGTGCAGCGTTTTTTAATGTTTTTTTTTTATTCGTGAAACGTTTTTTAACGTCCACTTTTATGAAACTCTTTTTATAAACTGGGTTTCAATAATTTTAATGCCTCATTTGATAATTAGAATTATTTAGATTAGAACAATAATGATAATAATTTCACATATAATAAAAATGATATTTATTTGATTCAAAAAAATATTTTCAGAATTAACCAAAAGTTCTGAATTTTACAATTTTACTATAACTGACTAATATATTTTTATATACTATATTAAAATATATTATAATTTATAAATACACACTATTAAAGCGACATTTTTCTACTAGACGCCATATTTCTTTAGTTTTATTTTTAAAAGTAATTTTCAAACAAGAACGCTCAAGTTTTGTGGAACCCTTTAGCGATCTCCGCGAAACTCTAGGAACACAGTTTAAGAAACACTGGTATAGTGAATCACTATTAGTGGTGCATTTTTATTATGTTTTTAAAATAATGATCAATCAATCAAATAATCATGGTTCCAAGAAATGTTCAAATTCTAAAATTTTACATTGTGTTATGATTATTATTAGTCATAATAAATAAAAATTGTATTATAGATTAATCGTTATTTCTTTATTTGATAATTCGAAAATATCTAAGGAAACATTATTTTATTTGAATACGGTATTTATTTGATTGTATTAACCGTTACCATGGATGTAATAAAAAGTTTCCGTGAATAGTGTCGTTGGGTTGGTAGTTTTCCTCTCATTTAAGAAAAATATTTGACAAAATTCGAAAAATGACCTATATAAAAATATACCAATTTGATAAAATTCGTTGCCGAACATCTTCCCCAAATGAGATAATCAGATCACTATTTTTGACAAAAATTTTTATTATTTATCAAGAATTTAATATTATTTATTCAAAAATCTTGTAACATTTATTTTTTATTATTTTCATATCAATAATCAATATAATATATTATTAAAATTGAATTAGATAATATATTGTATTTAAGGAAACTGTTATTATTTAACAAGATTTTCATTATAATATTATCTATTTGAAATATTTGACTTCTATAAAAATGTATTAAATTAAAAATTATAATATATAATGCAATTTTTAAAATCTATATAAAGCCTAATATTCTAAAATATTTTATATAAAAACTATATTCATATAGTAACTATATAACTATAGCAGTTATAAAGTAGCTAAAAAAGTTTTTATTATATTTAAACAACAAGGTTTAAAAAAAAAATAGAATAAAATACGGACAATAACAACCGGCAAGTTTCCCTACTTTGAATTACGAAATGTAATTTTAAGTTCTCAATTTTTTGTAAACAACAATAGATTAAATTTTTTTTTGTAGTAATAAAAATGTAATATAATATACATTTGAATAGTTGTGTATTATAATATAAATTGTTTTGTTTACTACTATTTCAAAATTAATTTGGATGTTATCGATTTATTTGTAGTAATACATTTAAATGAAAAGTCAAAATGCATTTAAAATTAATTACATAGTCATAATTATAATAATTGCTCATAACAAGAAGTATAAACACATGGTCTTTGTTCATAATTTGTTGGCTAATAAGTAATTTAATTACTATATACATTTTCGCGCTCTAAACTCATTATATAAATTTGTACTTACATTTATTACGTTCGTTAATGTATAGAAATACAATAAAATGACTAATTAATAATCACCTTAATTTACTTAGTTTATGAATAAAACACAACTACTGTACCATATAATGGAATAATATAAATGATGAATTTTTATTAATATTAGGTAGGTACCAAAATGATATTTACTTGGTACAAAAGCGACGCTAATGTTTACATAACAAAATAAAATTCTTTTTTTCCATAATATCAAGGAAGCTAAATTAAAATGGTGAAATTGTATTTGATTTTTTTTTGAGTATTTATCATTATATAAAATATTTAAATGTAATACTTGTGTTTTAGTATAATGTTTAGACTTTAGACTCAAATGAAATAAAAATAATTGTCATTAAAAATGTTGTTAAAATGAAATTAGCTTCATCGTAATTTTTCAACGTTTCGTAAATCATATATTTGAAAGTATAATAGTTCCTATACATTCTTTAGATTTCAATATCACTATATGATTGATTACTTATTTGAAATCAAAATCTCTGCCGTAGTAATTAGGTCGTATTTTTGTACCGACGAATTTTCACCATTTTACATGGATTTGTTTCGTAGTTATTATTATTGTTATTATTATTATTATTATTATTTTTATATATTACTATTTATGAATTACCATTTATCATGGATATGGTAAAATAAATTCTAAACGTCGAAGTCAATGTTTCTTTAGCCAATGGAAGAGTTTCGATTTCTAGAAAGAAATATATTTATTGCTCATAGCCATTTATTTTGAATAAATCGCTGACGTCGATACCAATAAAAACATACAATCACTCACGCACACAAACACACACACACACATACATGTAAAATACGTAAAATATTTTTATAATATACACACAACGAACGATATCATATTAAAATAAAATATAAAATAACAGTTTAATAGTGTAAAGATAACTAATAATATATAAACGATATCGTATGGTTAAAACAACATCAGAGGTTGTTAATTAATAATTATTGTTATTTATTAAGTAAAATATTATGTAAAAAACGATAACTCTGATATTATACGATTTTTTTTTTTTTTAATATTGTATTATCTTAATTATTTTGCGATTAATTTTTTTTTTTCAAATAAAAATTCTTACAAAAAAAAAAATATATTATATATATATATATATAATTTTATTATAATATTTAAATTGCAAATAAATTATTAAAATAAATATAAATTATTATTTTAATGGTTAATGTTATAATAATTTGTTGTCGAGCAAATTAATAGAGATAAGATTATTGTTGACGAGCGAACATGATTACGGTTTTACAAACGTGTGTTTTGAGCCCATTGAAAAAAAAAAAAAAGAAAAAAGAAAACGAAAAGCAGTAACATGTGTATTATTCATTACACCGACAATAAAAATAATGACCCCTCTCATTCATTACCGTATAAAGAGATTGCCAAAAATTCGAACAATAAAAACATCAGGTAACGTCCCACGGAAGATTTCAAATAATTAAAAAAATATTTCAAATATAATCCCATATTGTGCGTTGTGTTATCTCATTTTATTATCTATTCTGAAAACATTATATTATGGATTTGAAGTTGATTAATATTGTAAAATTTAAAAAATATTAAGTTGTATGTATCCTGTTTGCGTACAGTTTTTCACAATGACGTCTATTTATTTTGTTGTTTAATAATATTATGTTCTATGTATAAGGTTAAATAATACTAATTCATTTTATCCTCTTGTATTAACATAATAATTTTTTTTATTTATGAAAATTATTTTTAAATTTTTAACACGCGAATTAAAAAATTTCACAAATAAAAATATACCTAATGTGTTATAATTTATTTATCCGTAATAAACGAATTCATGCACAATTAATATTGTGTAGGAAAATATTATTATTTTCTTCACAAAGTCTAAAACAAACGAAGTGTAAAAAATAACGAGTTTTCCTATCGAAGTAATGTGTTTTTCCACGTCGAGATTTAGTTAGTTAATTACCTATGTAATTACTAACCTTAAAATACAAACAACACAATAAACATTCAAAATTACAGTACAGTAAATCATTAACTGCAGCAAAGACGTTATATTCTTAATTTAATTTAATTATTATTTTATTTTTTTCGTGTTTAAGTCTTTAAGTATATAATCATAAAATAAATCTAATATTAACTCTTTACGCAGTATTTTATATATGCATATAAAACAGTCAAAATAATATTTACAATTATTGCGATCACAGTATCTCTTTTATACATTTTTAGTTATTAATCATTATTCAAAAAAAATTTCAAAAATTTTTTCTGGATCCCGTATTTTGATTCATTTGGAATTCGTAAGATAAGCGCGAGCAATTATTAGTACGAATAAAATAAAATATCATCATAAATTAATACTTGTTTAGTCAGAATTAAAAATATTGACACATTGGATTACATAATAAAAGCTGTCGACAGTTCAGCTAACCGATCAATTTACATTACATTGTATATTATAATATTTGCATAAATTATATATTAACTTGTACATGAAAATAATCGATTATTACTTATAAATTATTTAAAAACCAATTAAATGAAATATTTTTATACGAACTTATTTTACATATAATAATTATAGAGAATTCGCTCTCACGCACTATACATAAACGGAAATTAGAAATTTATGAAAATTTTAATATATTTTTCAACATTTTATAATAGGATATTGTTGGTGAAATTTCTATCTTAAAGTTTCAATAGTAAAAACGTACTTAAATTCGTTTAAAAATTCAGTAACATTAATGTATACAATACATAAACGACTTTAAGTATAAGAACTAGTTACGTTAAAAAATAAAAATATAAGAAGTCCGGATAGTAATGCAAATATGTAATAATTTAAATTCAAATAAACATAAAAATAAATAATTTATAAGTTTTAAAATAAATTTTGGATTTGAATGATTGTGTTTTTTTCGCTTATTTATTATTTTAAACTTTTAAAACTTTCTTTTTTTTTTTTTTAATAATAATATTTAATTATACGCGTTATTATAATACGTAATATTATGAAATAAAATTATTGTCATTCTGTAAGTCGTTTTATCCATCTTTTCTTTAGAGACGAATTATTGCTCGCACAATCTTTTACAACAAATTACCAATATATTTAAAACCGGAACAACATTTACAAATAATTGTGAAACCTCGATTATCGATTGTTTGAGTTTTTATATTATGTTAAAACGATCAAATCGTGTATTTTGAATTTAAAGGTTAAAAAAAAAAAAATTACTGCGGCGTGAAAATTAAACGATAATTTGATGGTTATTAATATTTATTTATGCGAACGTACTTGCTATATCAAATACAATTTTATTCATTTTTTTATTCATTATTATTCATTTTTTAATCGTTATTTTACGATAACCAGAAATATCGCAATTAAAATTTCCGCTCGTTTACATAAAACGTCAATTAATAAATTACAATAATATATTAATATAACAATAAATTTATGATATACGTTTATAAAATATTATAATATAAGTATAAAATATACAATATACATAAATTTATTTTATATATATCAAGGGTCAATAACTTAACGAACTTCGTGTTAATTATAATAATAACCTACTCTACTTCGAAAAACAATAACGTTTTAAAAAAAAAAAAAAAAAAATGGAATTAATGCGGAAGTTACGAGCTATAAATAAAAATACTTTCCGATTGATATTTTCTACGTACCGTTAAAATTCTGTAATTTTATTTAAAATTTTATCCGCTACAATTTTCACACTATCGGTCAATCATACAATGATCAATTTGGCTGTAAGTTATTTGTACTTTAAAATTGAATTATTAATAATTCGACGGAATATTAATTATTATTCGCGAATTACTCGTCCGTCATATAAGGACGAAAATTAAATAACATATATTTATTCGATTATTATTATTAGGTATTATTATTATTATTATTATTATTATTATTATTATTATTATCATTATTATTATTAGTGATAATACTGTTTATATTTAACGTAAATTCGATTTTTTTACTGGGGAGGGTGGGTTGTTATTATTCTAAACGGTTAAAATTGTCATGAACTTGATAACACGCGCGCGTTTACTGCTCGACGTCACGTTATTATTGTTCGCGAACGGCGCGAAAGACAGAAACGCCGCCGACATTAGAATATAAATCGTTGTAGTCCGTAATAATAATATGTTATGAAGAATACGACCTCGCCGGCGAAACATTCGAAACCGAAAACATAATAAAAAAAAAGCGATAACAACAACAATAACCTTATGACTCCTACACACGACGTTTATTATTCGTTACAATATTTATATAAAATTTATATCATCATAATAATAATAATAATAATAATAATAATAATAATAATAATAATAAT
>JAIUCT010000014.1:2884377-2897471 GCA_021307375.1 Tetraneura akinire | reverse complement strand
TAATAATAATAATAATAATAATAATAATAATAATAATAATAATAATATTACGATATTAACGATGACCCGGTAAAAATCGCTGTGTCCCTTTTATTATACCAAAGGGATAAAAAGTGTAAATACAGAGAGAACTCTTAAAAAGTCGATGGTGATCCATCGTTCGGCCGACGCTTCCGCCGCCTGCGGCCGTTTGTTCGTTTTCTCGTATAGTACCATAACGAACATCGGTCTCTTAACCGTCTCTTGGTCTCTTGATGAGTGCGTGTCATAATAATTATTGTCTAGCCTTTGTACACTACGCGAGCGGAATCGTCCGGACCTAACCGTCGTCATTTGCACGCGACAATAGCCGTGACGAACGCGGCGTGTGTACGGACAAAACGCACCCTCCGGTCGACCCTTAAATTTCCATCCCTCGTCCTCTTCACAGTACACGGGCGCCTTGACGGCACACTCGTCCCTCGTTGAAAAAATACGTAAAATGCACTTGAAATTTCTAGAAAAAAAAAAAATTGTCCGTGTACGAGTATATATAAAAATTCAAACGCGATCGTTATTGCGTATAATTAACGAATCGTTATAAACAAAACATAATTATTATTCAACTATTTTTGTCATTATACGAGATACCTAAATATATCTACCTATTTTATTTTCTATTAAACGCGACAAATGTATTTCAGTCTCTAAATTTAGGTACTTGCCTACCATTTAAGAATTTCCCCCTTCTTGAAATTTCGTCCATGAGTCGTCTGCACTCTTGTATAGCGACAATCCGACCTCGCGGTCTCTTATCCAATTCCCTCGATACCTGCAGACACGGATTCCCTCGTCGGGTCCAATAAGTATTATGTACAGTCGTTAATCATTATGCGATCGTTTAGTCGTCGTTTTACAAGAACTCGACGTGACGACTATTACTATTGTTATCATTACTATTATTATATCGGTTTACGTCAACACGGGCTCGACATCGGATTAACAAGACACCCGCAAACAAGCTTTGATGGGATTGCGTCGCGCGGACGAGGCGTGATCGTAATCGTGTAATTCTCGTCCGGAAAAACATACGAGTAGGTATTATACATATTATTGTTGGTTGTAACCACACGCGACCGTGTTCTTGTACGTTCTCTTCCGAATTTAACCTCTTTGCATCCGCGCGACGTATTTGAATTCGTTCAGATCTGTATAACAATATAATTATATAATATTAATAATATTAATAATACGATATGAATAATTAGGATATTAATATTCTTGCCCGCAAATTTATAATAATGAATCGAGGTCGATACGGTTTAGGTTAACTTCGCGTTCATTAAAATTATACGGGAGTTACATATTTTAAAATATTACTATACAGTTATTAGATTGTTGTTCGTGTTCACATTATTATTGTTATCGTACACTTGAATATGTAACGATATTAACTAATCGACCTAAATAAATAATTAATAATTAGTAATAATACGTTGTAGATAAATATTGTCATAATATACGTATTATTATCATGTACATAGTTATTGCATTAACAAATTACAAACTTGCCATTGCTTCAATTGTCGTAATAGACAAATAGGTATGCTAATACGCGTGTTTTAATTGCACTGCATCGTGTGAAAATCCAATTTACATCATAAAGTTTAATAATTCTGTTTATAAATATGTGACAATAATAATATGGCAATAGTGTAAAAAAAATTTCAATTTTTTCTATATTTATGAAAATATATATAAATTATAGGTATATAAATAAGAAACTTATTTAAGTTTGATACTTTTCCTAAAAATAATCCTAACTGTTTAAAAAAATATACATTTGAATATTCAAATAATTTTAAAATTTTGATGTGTTATAATCTTAATAATCTTATTAGTTATCCATAATATAATAATTGTTTCAATTTTATCAAAAAATATTTTTTGTCGATTTATGCATCATTTACATTATTATGTAGCATATTCTTTCATTTTCAAAAATTAAAACTCTGATAAGCAATCAATTAAGCTAACATCATTTATTACGATATAAATAAAATCTATTTAATTTTAATTTTATAATACGTTTATATATTAATAAATACTTTAATTCTGATATATTTTATAATAATGAGTAATGATTAAAAATATAATATTTACTTTATAAAATTTTAATTTGTTATTATTGTTTCCGGTTCATCTACTACAACGAATGTTCTAACCTAAAAATTATTTTCATCCACCAGCTTGATAGATACATAGTAATTAATGTCATTCCCTTCATCCTCACAGTAACCAACCTCTACAAATCATTCCTAAGGACTCTTTAGGCTTATAGTATACAAATTTGGGTAAGGCTAAACTGTCGAAAATTTATATCATTCAAGCTTCACAATTAATTTAATTTAATATCATTGTGTTAAATAATATTTATCCCTTGATTGTTCTAATTCTAAATATAAAAATGTAGATAATTTTTAACTGAACATTATAGGAATTCCATAATTACTCAACTCCAACCTATTTAATGTTTGTATTCTGTAATTAGTAAGTTAATTATAAAAATATAATATAATAATAATAACAATAATTTAATTTAAATTATAATTATTATTATTTTAATAAATATATGTATTATTTTATAAATTAATATATAATTTGGTTTCTTGTATTATTTATAGGTAGGTATGTATTAATATTAGCTATACTAATTAATTTGTACATTTACATTTAAATTAAATATTAATTGACAATAATAGGTCATTATATATCTATATATTAAAACGAAGTACCTAGTAAATTATTTGAATAATTTTAATTTGTTTTTTTATGGTCCTCCTATTATGAAATTACAAATTTTAATAAAATCAGAATTTGATATCGAGAATTCTTATTTGTTTTACAATGTTTGTAAAAGAAAGTGCCAAATGCAATCTTTTGGGGTTGTGAATTGTTGTTTAGAACTCAAGTTTTAATGTTACTTCCAGTTTTTAAAATATCTCCAGTGTGCCATTATTTTTTTAAACTTTTAATTTTAAAATAAAATTTGTATTTTTAACTAAAAGTTTTGATAAAAAATTAATATAATAATGCATACATATATACATATAATTTTAAAAATATATATTACTCTGTAAGTAAATACAAATTAATACTTGTTATTCTTAAAACTTTATAATTATTATTACTTTTAAACTGTTAAAGATATACCTATAGTTTCTATAAATTATGTTTATTTAAAATTATTAATACTATTCTTGACAAATTCAATAAATTTATTACATTCGTGGTTCGAAAAACGTAAGTAATATTTTATGTCATAATAGTGTATAATTTGTTTTTTCTTATTAAACAACTCTATTTACAAAAGTAATAAAGGTATTATTATAATAAATAACCTAATTAATAATTTAAGAAAAGTGCATTTAAAAATATTAATTATTAGATACAATTAGTAAACATCATATCCTGGACATTATGTATATCATATTGAAATTGCAGTTGTGATGAGATTAAAATATAGTTTAATAAAAAAATAAATTAATAACCGAATAAATCGTTTCTTCGTATACGTATTTTATCAAAACGACTCACTGTTTGAAATTAAAATTTCAACATCCCAAGCTGAAGATTTTGCGATGTGTTTAAAATCTAAGCAGATAAAAAAAAAATAAAATTTTGGAAACAATTAAACAGACAATACATTTTCTGAAATAAATCATATCGGGTTCGTAATAAATGTAATATTGAGTTTTTAAGAAAAAAAAATTTAGTTTTAGGATCAAATAACCATAAATTCTTCTAATGTATTAAGTATTAAACAACTAAATAAAGAATTTTTTAAAACTATTGAAGTTAATCATTGCATTAAAGTTTAAAAGGCAAAATGCGTACTCAATGAGCCATACGAATATTAATACTAGTGCTGGAAAATATGTCTTTAGAAGCTATGGAATGGTCGCTAAAACGTTTTAGAGCTATGTCAAGGAATTCAGGGCGGAGTATTGTAATCGTTTTATATATATATATATATAATATTTAGTCTACTATCATTATTATTATTAGTAATATATATATATAATATTTATGTAATTACGTATATATGTACATAATATATATAGTACTTTACTAACTATTATGATATAAATCATCCTTATTATTATAAAATATTGTATTAAAGTAAAATTTATGGAATAAAATATAATTTTAGAATTTGTTCATTTTGTATAAAAATAATAGGTAATATAAATATCTAAACATATTTTTATTAATTATTAATCATTGCGTTTATAGATTTTTGTTTACGACTTTTAAAAATTATTTTGTATATAGTATAAATATTAGATTAACGAAGAAAATTAAATATAATCTAAATATAAATTAATATAATTATTACTAGAATATTTTAAGTAATCATATAATTATTCAACTTTAAACGGTCGAAATTAAAAATCAATATTACGTTATTAATAAATTCTTAAAACTCATACCACGCTTTAATAATAATTATGTTAATAACAATTATTATGATTATACATTCGGAATGTTATACCGCATTTCTTCAATTATAATGACATTATGGATGTCATTTTTATTTACTTAAAACTCTCTCTTGAAATTGTTGAAACGATAGTTATATTGATTTGGTCCTCAACATCTCATGTTAGAAATATATACTTTGACAACTCACAGTTTTCAGTTTAAGATATTGTGTAATTCAATTTAATGAAAATCGAATTTTTAAAGTTTGAATCTTTGGTTTTCATGATGAATTTCAAAAGTAATGCATTGCAGCGTTCCTGAAAAGTTTTTTAAGTGAATAACGATTTTAGTTTTAATGACCTCATTTTTCTTGTAGAATCGACGCAATTTACTTTTGAGGAATCTGATGGTATATAGTGGTAGTAAATTTGATGGAATATCTGACACATTCTATTGAACCATTTAATAATAACCATAAAAAAAAGATAGAAGAAAATGAAACATAATGTGATGGATAAAATGTATTTAATAAAAATCAATACACAAAACAGTTATTATTTGTCATTAATTATGATCAAGCGTAATTATTTTACAGAATAATAATATCATTCGATGAATAAAAAAGAATTATAGTTAATACGAATTTGATAATCTAATGTAATTATTCGCATGGCCGTAATAAATTTAAAAAAATTAAGTTTTTGTGAACAGTTTTTCCATTGTACTGAATCAGAGAAAAACTGATATAATTTATATTCTTGTCCATTAACAACAGAAGTTCGGCCTGGTGGAAAAGAGGGAATTAAATTTCTTCTCCTTCTTTGTCGAGAATCTGTGCCGGGCACCGACTCATTTATCTGCGTGTGGTTCTCTTTTTCTGGAAGAATAATTTCTGGTCGTTTTAGGGCACACCGTGGTTTAGGGAAAACCGCTACCGGATTTTCATGTCATTTACTCGGGTAAACATTGGAAAATACTAAAGAGTATGAATGAATAAAAGTATACGAGAGAAGAAAATCGAGAGAGAATGAGGTAACGACAGAGAGAAACATCTGGTAGGAATTATGGAATGAAAGTGAACAGAGGAAAGCCAAAACTGACTTTTGAACTCTTTAGTTATATTTATTCAAGAAGTTGAGTAGAATTAAATATTGTATACAACTCGTGAAAAGAAAACATTTTTAATATAAGTGATTTTACATAGTGTAAATAATTATTTGGTTATTTTCGTAATCAAAAGTTCGAAATAATACATCCATTTATGTTATACTTGAATTTAACAAGTGATTTTTTTTATTACTCAATCTCAAATTATTGTTATAAATTTACCTAATTATATAAATTATAAATCAATGATAACTTTTTACGTTAACGATAATAACATGTCCCTTCATCAATTATTAGATAAAGGATTACACGGAATGTACAATGAATAAACATTTAAAAAATATGTAAACAGAATTTGACTATATCTCAATTAAAATATAAATATTATAAGTTACCAAACAATAAAATTATCGTTATTGTAATTAGTTTATCATTTATATAAAATATTTTATAAAAATATAAATGATTTAAACACGTTTAATTTTATGAAATTACTGCAATTAATCTAAATATATTCATAAATACAATACATTATAATAGTACTCGTATTTTAATTAATTTTAATTTTAAGACTATATATGACATGATGATAATTTAATTTGAAATGTACCTATATTAAATACCTACGTCATTATTTTATTTTATTTTTATTTTTTTTGTTAAGTTTTTTCATAAAATATTGATTTATATATTATTATATATTTATTTTTTTTATATATTTGTAGTTGTATGCCCAAGGCACTAATTTACCGAAATTTAATGGCATTTCCTCTCCATTTCACTGCCGTTTTGTTTTTTATTACTTTTAAGAACGAAATACTACCTACAGAGCGTTTATATGAAATTCAAACTAATTTCGTGTAATTATTACAGAAAATCTACAAAACTGAATAAGACCGTTTCGATTATATAAATATCATATTATAATCGCGGTGTCAAAGGTATATAAAACGTATATGCACAATTAAAACGCGAAATTAATAGAAGTTTATATATAATAGACTTTTGTAGAAATTTCGAATAAAATAATAACAATGATGAATTAAAAATGTACGAAAAGTAAAAAAACTAATAGGTATATCTAAATATTAATAATAGAATAAAATATTAAACCACGAACATGGTTCTGTATGTCGAAACGTTCGATACGTATAATAATAATTATTTCGCCATCCCTTCGTAGTTTTTGGACGATAAGATAACGAATTAAAATTACTTTTTTATCGTATCGGAAACGATTTAATTCCACGAATTATTTATTATTTTTGATAACGCGTTTTTGTTTTCCGATCGGCCGACGTTTTCGCGGGCCCTGACGATACTTAGGTACCTACCTATACGATAATAATAATTAATAAGCATACGTACAAGACGACGGAAGGCGAGGGCGTAACGGTTTTTCCTGGCGAAGAACGAGAGATAGGAAACACCCGTAGGGTATAGACTAAGACAAAAAGGGATGGGGGGTGGGGGAGAAAAAAAATGCTCTCCGCGTTGAAAATCCGTCTGTCCGACGATATTACGCGGACCGGTGGCGGTGACGTAGACAAAAATACGGCGGAACAAACCAATTTATCAATCCGGCATTTTACCGTACGGGCCTGAAGGGTAAATATTTAATACGATGCCGCCGACGACGGTTATTCGCGGAGTTTTGAAAATTAGTATCCCGCGCGACCGAATATAAGGGGCGGGCGGAGGCGCGCGGACGTGTATATATTCTGTTATGTATACGCGTGATGGTATTATATTATATACAGCGGTTGTGGTATGGACGGGGATGGAAAAACGACGGAGAGCGAGTTACGACCAGAAAACCCCTTTCCGCCGAACCGTTAACCCGACAGATAAATTATGTTTTTTTTTTTTTTTTTTTTTTTTTTAGGATAATGCAGCGCTCAAAAATAACGGCCATCTTTGTACGACTACTATACGCGTATATTATTATTATTATTATTATTATATATACAACCCGCACGCCGTCAACGACGTGTTAGGTTATCGGGATCGAAACGTGTGAATGTATACAGGGCGCGTAACAACGCATTTTAACGTTCTTTCGTAGAGAATAAAAAATAAAAAATTACGGTATATAATATTATGTAAACTCGGCTTCCGGAGAGAGTTTATTTTTTTTATTTTATGTTTTTTCTGTTTTCATACGGGAGCGCGCGCGCGTCTTCTTCGCCCTCGCTCAAGAGCATTTTTTTTATCTTCCTCCCTCAAATTGCCTCGTTCCGTTCGCGAAGACTCGACAACGGCACCCTCCTCTCCCCGTCGATTCCGAGTGCTCGACTAATGTTTATAATATCACGTGTACGACATTATAATACATTTTCCTACTTTTTTTTTCTTATTTTTACGTATTTTTTACATATTATTATTTATTTTTTTATTGTATAAAGACAGTCAACGAAAACGCACTTCGTAGTGTACATTATTATAAATATATTTCCCCCCTCCATCACTTTCATTTTGCTATATAATATAATATTATAATATTTCCGTCTCTCTTCACGCCGTTTTATTAATAAATATTATAATATAATGTATACGCGTATATTATATTATGCGAATTTATTATTATATTATGCTTTATATGGTCCTTTTTAGTTTTCTCTTCACGTGCGCGCCGCCCGGTATTTGCGGTGATTATATTATAAAACGGTCGTGTATTTCTCGGTACGACGACGACGACGGTCTGGCGCGACGCTGCCTTATATACAAATACACGCGTTTATAAAATAATAATCTGTTGGTCGGTTCGCGTTCGTTTTTCAACGCGTATAATATTATGTGTGTGTCGACCGAAGAATGTATACCAATAACGCGGTATCCGGCTGGCAGCCTTGTCCTTCGCACCACGGTTAGGACGACTATATCTGCGACCTCTTTGTGCCATCGGGAGTGTTCTTCGAGTGTTTCTTCGGCCGCTGCGGGCCGTTAGAGTCCACCGGCGGACACGGCGTGTGTAAGGACCGAGGAGGGCGCAACAATGAGAATTATCTCAGAGTTGTTGTGTATGGGTGTGCCGAAAGCAAGTACCCGGTTGACCCAGATTCAAAATTCACAGCAGCCCTCCAGCCGGCCAATTATGTTGTCTGCGCGGTGTAGCTCGAAGATAACGCGGTAATCTATTCCTATACGGTTAGCCCATTATTTTCGACATGTTGATCTGCTAAATTATCGTGGACGACTCCCCAAATCCGCTTTTAACGCGACGTGTGGATTTCGTTTCTCAATATTCCAATCTCAATCTGTCACGATATATGAGAATATCCATTTTCTGTTTTTCGACAACTCGCGTTTCTACGATATTATTATTATTATTATTATTATTATTATTATTATTATTATTATTATATGTGTAAATTTTGAATATTCTACTAATACCATACGACGTATAAATGTCCAAAATAGGTATATGATATTTATTGGATTTGGTTTATTTATGGAATTCCTCAAATCGACGTTACACTTTCCTTGGAGAAAATCATGAAAATGTATATGTATTTTATATATATATAAATCTTTACGAGACGTAAAACGTGAGAATAACGTATACGATTAAACAGTGCGTTTGATCTTTAGATGGTTATTTAATATTTTTTGAAATATTATTCTTTGAAATTTCGACCATTACATAAATCCATAAAGACGAAAATAATTCACAACAATCTGCTCTAATTCGCATAATTCTATTTGACTAATTTGTATGAGCAGTATATACGCATACTAAAAGTGCACAAATGAACAAATAAAAGGTATATTAAAAACAACTTTGTCTTTGATAAAAAGTTTTCTAATGTTTGAATGCACAAAATGCTTAACGTGAAAACATTAAAACTGCTACCAGAGTAGATTTAAAATATGTAGAAATTTCTTGTTAAGGGTAGAGAAATATTATTATTTTTTTCTTCTTAGAATTATCTCAATATTTCATTATTTAGTACAAATAAAATAACGGTCAATGTTGATTAATTAGAAAAAAACGTCATTGATTAAAATAATAAAATTTTGTAAGAAAACGTTATAAAACGTTTTTTGTACTCAAATTTTGATTGAATCGGCATTGACATCAATTTCCAATAATTATTATAGTTAAAAGAGAAAGTTTAAGATATATTGATTATATTATGATATATTATATTAATTATAACTGAAAATATCATATTACAATATTATTATTATTAAAATCATATTTTTATAAAATGGAGTATTTCTTCAATATCTATAGTTTAAATGGGAATGAAATAATTTCTTGTTATATAATATACAATTTCTCAGCGAAAACAATATCATGAATTTTGATATCATTTGTGTCGGTCTCAATTTAAAAATCTTAGTTTCAAATTGTCGAAGTCAAAACTCCAAATAATGCGAATCTTTTAAATTATATTTAATATTTTAAATCAAACTTTAATAATTGAATAATTTAGATATTTAATTTATAGTTATATTTTATATAGAATTTTGATAACTAAACTAATCCAATTTCAAAAAATATATTTTTGGATAGAGCCACTTTAATTTTCTTAGTTAATAACTATTATGACAACAAATTAATTATTTCCATTTAATATTATTAAAGGTAATTAAAGAAATTTAAAATTAGAAATTAATTAAAAAATAGTATACGTACAATGTTCAAACCAGATATAATACGAATGTATATGAAAATATAAAAATTTATTATAAATTAAATTACGCTAATCTTAATTTATTAATATTAAATTTAATATCAACCTTACCAAATAACCTGTGTCAATAAAATTGTTATTAAATTAAATGTCATGAATGTTTTCCTATTTTGAACATAATATGAGTATTAAAGACTAAATTATTTATATTGTATTAGAAAACCACTAGAACCTTTACCATAAGTGAGGTCCTAGTGTAAACATGAATCGTATAATTTTACTAAACGATAAGTATATTATATTTGTAAATTTGCCAACCTCAATTTAAACAAAATATATTTTATTTTTATAAAAGATATAAGAAATGCGTAGCGGTTAAGGTTCTTTATATACATTTATTAATGCTTATTATTTAAAAAAACATTAATTGTAGTGTTTTTGTTAATATTCCAATATAACTCATTATGAATAATAAAAAAAATTCTTTTTTCCCGTCATATTTTAAAAGCTTGTAAATTCTTATTTATGAAAAAAAATAAAAAATGTTTATAAATGTATTTATTAATTTATAATAAAAAAATTATATTTAATTATCAAATCAAAGTAAATAGTGTGTATACGAGTACATAGATATTAAAAATTTAGAAAATTTTAGAAAAAAAACAATATTAATGGAGAGAGAGAAAAATCATAACAGTTGTGTATTTAATTTCAGTAAGGAATATTACAGGAAAAAAAAATATCACATAACAAGTAGGATGTAAAAAATATCTCTCAAATATTTTTTAGAGACTAGTTTAGACGAATATAGGGTAGTATTTGTATTACGTGACTAAAATTGATTTAAAAATTGTTCGAAAAATATAAAAATATAAATTAATCGATTAATATTCGTGTAAACGTTCAACAAATATGTACAAAAATTACTAAATTACAACCTGTAAATTACGTTATTTTTATTACCAGTAAATTTTGGTACGACAACAACACTATCTTTTCGATGTGTATAATCAACTCCGATTATGATATTAATTTTTTCACGACACTTTCCCAATGGTGTTGTATATCTGTAATACAATGTTATAATTATATATGTATATTGTAATATGATAACCTAGTTTTAAAATTTATACTTACATAATTTTTCGTTAAAATAAAATTTAATATTTTACATATTTAGTATAAGTATAATATAATTAAAATTAAATATTTAGATTGTATAAAAACTACGGAAAAATATTTGCGAAATAATAAAAATAACGAATCATAAAATGTTATACATAATAAGTTTCTTCAAAGAATAAGACAAATGTTCAAATAATTCATAATATTGTAGAAGGCATTACATTAATAACTTTAGTTTTGTACTTGACATAGAAAATACATCCAAATTTATTACACTAGTTGCCTCCATCTAAAGTTTTCACAAGAATACTTTTATAATTATAATTTATTTTTATAAAAAAAAAAATACTTAAACTATACACAATATAAACAGTTAACATATATAAAAATATTTAATAAAAAAAAAAAAATAATAATAATAATATTAGTGTACACGAAATAGTTCACATTATTATGATATGTTAATAAGATATTCATATTATCAAATTACAGTCGAAAATATATAGATAATAAAATACTAGATAGATTTTAAAAAGTTTAAAATTGTTTAACTTAAATAAGTCTATTAATAAATGTTTACTAAAATCAATTTATATTAATAATATTTTAATCTTTATGACTAGAATGCACATTGAAAAATACGAGGTAATAAGCCATCATTTTTATACCTACCGACTTTATATTAGGAGCGTCCAAAAAGGTTGCTTTAGAAGTGTATTCTACCTGCAAATTAACTAATTTCATTATTCTCTTAACCAATCTCATGTAAATTACTATTTATTAGTAAATTGTTCATTGATACAATAATATTTGACAAAATTATGTTCGTTTAATATGAATTTATTTAAAGATATAAATTTATAATCATTTAAGTTATAACATTTATAACCACACTTGAAATAAAATATTGGTCATGTAACTATCTAAATTAATTATATTTAAATACCTAACACATAGATCTAAATCATAGGCATTTCATTTGATTTTTTTATGAAAAGAAAAATTATAACACCAACTCCATTTACTGTAAGAATACGATTTCCAATTAGTCCACTATATTTATCTGCATATCAATATTATATTAAATTAAGATATTAAGAAATATATTTTTTTAACAAATCACTTTAAATTAATAAACGATGATAAATATAGACTTAATCATAACTTGATAATATACCTATTTTTATGAGCGATAAAAAGTTAGTTTTTGAATTAGTTAGATGTTAAGAGACAAGATCATAGAAAATAATTCATCTTTTAAAGAATATACTAATAATGTCGATTCCTTGTGATCATAATCATCATTAATAATTTCAAAATACGAAAGAAATAGGTCAATGTTGATTCAGATACGGTTAGTCATTATAAAATAAGGTGAAATAAATACAAGATGAAAGTCTTTCATGATTTTTTCACTACTTTTCTTCTCTTTTATTATATATTATTTGTATGCACCGTAGTCATAAAAGAACAATTTCCAAAGTACAAAAACCAAGGACCCGCATTTACCTAAATAAATAAAATTTACATTAGAATAGATATAATAGAAGAAAGATAAAAACCTATTGATAAAAAAATATAACGAATAGATCATAGTTACACTATTATTTTGTAATAGAATTACAGACAATATTATAATACTATAATAGATACTAGAACTAGATAGTACATATTATTATTATCACAGTTCCTAAACAATTATAACAATAACAATAATAATAATAATAATAATAATAATAATAATAATAATAATAATAA